>DWQW01003468.1:0-22576 GCA_018249695.1 Heliconius erato demophoon
GACACCAGAGCGAAGAAATGGAAATATAAATTTAAGTAAATATTTCATCTCCTCGAGTGGGGATCGAACCCACAACCAGTCGGTTTTGCAGTCACACCTCGTGCCGCTGCGCCACGACTGGCCTCATAAATTTAAATGTATATAATTTATACATATAAATTAAAGAACTTGCCTCCGGTGCTCACGTAGGAAGGGTATGTCTATAGATACTTAATGGTTTTGAGTTCGATTTATTCTCGAAATGTTAAAACTATACTTTTTAAAAAATATTTTCAATATGTTTAAAAATATTTTGACAATACACTATTAGTATTTTTATAAAGTTAAATTTCATGGTTCATAAATTTTTATTTTAATCACTTCTTTAAGTACCAACCAAAAAAACATTCACACGATTTTATAAGTGACTCTTATCATATACCTATAATATATAAGTATATACTAGATTAAATTACTAAGAAATAGTCATAATTACAACAAGTAAAAAGTTCAAATTTGATATACATTCATAATTTTAAGGCAAATAAGAGCTGAATAACATATCAAAGTGAAACATTGATCTCTTTAGAGATCAACGACCTGTCGGGAAATTACATCATAACGGGTTTGACCTTCACTACAGTATTTAAGGGAATATGATAGTTATGGCAAGGAATTTAAGGAATAAAATCGCATTTAAGCTAAGCCAGGTATAGTATAAAAAAGAGGCAGGTTTTTATAATTGAAATTATTTTGGTTCCACAAATTTTTGGGAGGATTCAATTCTTTTATTGCTGAATAATAATATTTTTACATATATTCTTTTTCTTTAATGAATCCGATGAATATATTTTATATGAAAATGAGAAACATAATAATTAATAATTATTATGCTATTATAATTTTAATTATAATAGCTTTAGAACGATGCATAAAACACAATTACTTTTGAGGCAATAAATATATTATGCCTGTAAGTAAACATCCTGCAACTAGGATTCAAACAAGCAACCACAAATCAGGTACACAGCACATTTTTTTTTTTAAACTGATTACTCTACAGGCATTTGGCCACTAATCCGTACCCTTTTTTCCATAACATTATTATTATTTATTCTATATCTAAGATTTTTTTAAAAATATTTACACTAAACCTAAGCCTAAATGATGATCTTAATCGTATGCATACAGGCTGTTATTATATAGAAATATCGACAATAATAATAACTTGAGGCCAGTCGTGGCGCAGCGGCACAAAGTGTGACTGTAAAACTGACTGGTTGTGGGTTCGATCCCCACTCGAGGAGATGAAATATTTCCTTATATTTAGATTTCCATTTCTTCGCTCTGGTGTCGAGGACAAGCGCGGCGTTGAGTTCTGCCACTCAACACGCAATGCCTCCAGAATTCGGAAGAAAAAGGGGAACGGAGTGAAGTGAGTGAACACTAGGTTACCTCGGCCTACCCTGCAGTGTGCGGGATACAGCGTGAAGCTGATATAAAAAAATAATAAGACTATTAATGTTTTATTCTAAACCTTTGCATTGTTACGCGAAATTCAAATATGCAGCTATAAATTTTATCTCAAGGATGTATAAATAATGAACGTTGATTGCACACTGTAGGTAATGTTATAAGCAGAATAACCTATTTGTAATAAATAATTTTATTGTCTATTTTAATTGTAAATTATACTTACTTATGTAATGTTTGATTTAAAAAATATATATATCGAACGCGACTATACTTAACTATATGCTTCGTAAGTCGAAAGTAGAAAATAATCATTTGAATAACACTTTAATATTTATAATAATATTATTTTTAGTGAATAAATGTTTTATTTATCGATAAATATTTATTTTCTCTGATATTTTTTGCAGAATAATGAAAATAGGCGAAAGTGTTAACAATATAAATTTTCTGAGAACCCATTAACAAATCAAAATCAACTGATTGAAATCTAAATTTAATTGATAGAAATCTATTAGCCGATTTTTTTATTAAAAATATACTAAGAGTATCGTATTATTTATTTATTTCGGAGATATGCAAACATAATAATTCCGAAAACCGATTTCTTACTAAAATATCTTTATAACATCTTTATGTTAATTATAGATTTTATTGAATATTGAAAATTTCTAATTAATGTTAAGCACATTATGTATGCGGCGTTGAGTTCCACTCAACACGTAATGCCTCTAGAATTTATATAGTTAGTCGGTATAAAGTTGAAGGGTTAAAGGGCGGAGTGTCTTAACACTGGATTGACTGCTACTTTTTACCCTGCTACTTGCGTGATACAGTGTGAAGCTGTAAAACCATATAACACATTCTTACCTTAAGATATTCAGGCTTAAGATGTTCTCCATGATGAAGATCCACGAGTTTCAGATTGAGGTTCAAGTTGAGAGCACGCGCGGTGAGCAGCACCGCCCGGCAGGGCGCTGAGCCGGGAACGTAGTATAGGTCGACTGGCATTTTTCTATAAAAAAATATGATAAATAAATAAATTATTAATTCTTAATGGAACGAAGTGTCTTATCACTAGATTCCCTCTGCCTACCCTGCAGTGTGCGGGATACAGAGTGAATCTGATTTGATTTTTTTTTTATTAATTTATCTATACTAATATTATCAAGAGAAAGATTTTTATTTTTGTTTGTATGGTTTTCAGACGAAAACTACCGAACCGATTTCAATAATTCTTTCACTATGAAAAAGCTGCATCTTCAGTGACCCACATAGGCTATATTACATTTTGAAAAAAAAAATAGAGATCCTTAATAAAAATGCAAAGAAATGCCACCCTATCTATGGTTTTAATAATTTTCACTTTAGAAATCTTAAGTGCGCTGCAAACATACATTATTTATTAAAACAGGAACTTTCCGTTTTTTTTGTTCCGAATTCCCTGTACAAACAAAAATTCACAAATTTAAGCGGGCGAAGTCGCGAGCTGGCCGCTAGTAACGACATATAATTTTATGATATTTTATTCTTATTCCAAAATGACATTTTGCCAAGATCAGCTAGAGAAATACCGATATTATAAATAAATATAAATAAATTAGCTTCACGCTGTATCCCGCACCCAGCAGAGTAGGCAAAAGGAACCTAATGTTAAGACACTAGGTTCTGGGGGCATTGCGTGTTGAGTAGCGCACTCACACTTTGTGCCCCTGCGCCACGACTGGCCTCACCGATATTATAAGTTCTTCAATTCAACAAATTCAAATCAATTAAAATTTTAGGTAGTTACTAAGCAAGAATGCCGTTACCATATAACATTAAAATATTTAATAACATTAATTAAATAAATGTGATAGAGTATTCTTTAGCTTTACAACTAAAGAATACTCTATCACATTTTAAAAGATCTATTACAAATGTTCCTACTCTATAGTAGGTAGTAAATCTCAGACGCATAGGACATGTGGTGCAATACAAACATTCATCAATTAGTATGTATGATGTATGAACGTTACCGGGTTTATTTATAGTCTGCGTTGTAGGAAATTTACACTTGATTTTAATTTTTGTTGTGTCACTTCTTTTGTTGTTGAAGTCAACAATCATAATTATATTTAATATTGAACTTGGCTCTTATTTTACATTTATGTTTTAGTTGGGATTGGACTTTTAGCTAGGACATATATTTTTCTATTTTATTCAATTTTTTTATTTATTTCATGATTTTATATAAATTAAAATAAATCAGCTTCACGCTATATCCTGTACACAGCAGGGTAGGCAGAGGGAACCTAGTGTTTACCGCCAAATTTTTGGAGGCAATGCGTGTTGAGTGGCGGAATTCTACGCCGCGCTTTACCTCAACAATAGAGCGAAGAAATGGAAATATACATTTAAATAAAAAGCTCAGGAGCACTACGATATGACTGTAACCCGACAGTTGTATGTTCCATCCCCGCTCGAGAAAATGAATAATTATTTATTAATATTTTAATTTCTTCGCTCTGGCACCAAAGTCGAAAGCCCGGTGTTAAGCTCTGCCACTCAACACGCAACGCCTCAAAAAATTCGGCGAAAAATGGCGAACGGCACATCTTAACACTAGCCTGCTGTATGCGGGATACAGCGTGAAGATGATACAATTTAATTTAAAAAAAAACATATAAAATACTTTTTTTCCAATATTCCATATGACCATGATGTTATTGTATAAAAACCGCCTACAAATAATTGTGTCACGTCGTGTTTCCTTGTAACGCGGAATGTAATCAATAGTACGTAGTACGTACGGTTCTATACAACATTACTTAATGCAAGGCCGTAAGTTATTTTCTAGAACTACAGCGAATTTTTTTAAATCTGAGTTGAAACCTAGTGTTAAGACACTGCGTTCCTTATCTTAATAAATGCCTTAGCACTTCCGTTTTCCCGCTAAATTCTTGAGGAATTGTGCGTTGAGAAAATGAAAATATTTAATATTCATTCTCTCGAGTGAAAATCGAACCCACAACCGTTTGTTTGCAATCGCACACATTTGTCTCTGCGCCATTACAACCTTTATAATTATATACATATATCTAATATTGAAAAAAAAATATGTATACTTATAACTTTTTTATCTGAAATAATTGTATTTAAAAATAGTCTTTCATAGAATTAAAGTCAATACCTCTTAGTAATTACCTCTTGAATATATTAATATAAACCAAGCTGTTCGCGACATCGCGATATTCGCGCGTTCGCGGACTTGACTCGACATGTCGTTGCAAGTTCTTAGTTGCGTGTCGTGACTCGTGACGTCACACAATTATAATAGTTTTTAAGCATTATTTAAATTAGTAATATGTTTAATTAATAACATAAATAGAATTATAGATAGTTATATGTATCACATTTTAGATGTGTATAGTAATTCTCGAATTTGTATCGGAATTATATAGTTCTAATATAGTTTACCGCGCTAATTATATTTAAGATAATAATTACTTTCGAATTGTAAAATTTATTGTTAATTATTGTTAATTATAGGTTTATATAGAAAAATAACAGATGTATAAGTGCTAAATGTTCGTAAATAATTATTAAGAGATTTTATATCAAAATAACTTGTGTGAATTTCGTCATAGTTACAGTATCTTTCGTAAATTTCTAATAGTAAATAATTAAATAGTATATTAATTTATATTTAATTATATAGATATTTTTGTGTTCTTTTAATATATATAAATTGTAAAATCGTCCGATAGATAGTTATTATAATATAAGCAAAAACATGTAATAGTCATAGTGAAAATATTAACTTAAATAAAGATAAAACGGCTCGGTGGCTTGCGGCTCTCTTTACGGTATAGCTCCGCGGTACGTAAGGTAGCAAAGACGCGCAGTCAGTGTGTCGGACAACCAGTTACAGTATAGTGAATAGGATGAAGAATAGGAAGAAAAATAAGAAGAAAAATAGAAGAAATATAGGAAGACAAATAGAAGAAATATAGGAAGACAAATAGAATAATAGGAAGACATATTAGAAGAAGCCGTCAGTCACCGACCGTTACATAGAAATAGTATCTTGTTTCATTCGGCGATCTCCGTGTTCCCACTATCCGGAACCTATAGTGTACAGGGCGTCAGCGGCTCGTTCGCTCGAGATCCGCCCGTCCGGTACACAAGCAAAAAAAAAACTATTACGATAGAAGATTGCTCGTAAAGACTGCAGATAAAGTTTTTTTTTAAAACTGGAAACGGTTAGTTCTTGAATTTAAACAAATAATAAAAAAAATATATTAAAATAATAGAAATTACTAAAAAGTAACTTTGTATATTTTTTTTGTTCGTAATTCTCAATCAATAGAACAATTTAGATTTGCATTTAAAAACTAAACAATTCAGGAAGAGAATAGTGTTGTAGCGTTTTTTGGTGTCAATAAGTTTTTCAATACTGCATTGCAAGGTCGATGTTTTTTTTTACAAAGAATCGAAAAAAAAATTAGATAAATACGGATTAGAAAAATGTTATTAAGCATGACTTGCATATTATATTATGAATAACAAAACATGGACGTTAGTCGACGTCCGTATCTATTAGGCAAGAATATAATGAAAAAAATAATTGATGAATGAGTCAAGTTATGATTTTTGAGAAAAAAATTAATCATTTTGGAACACATGCGCAGTTTCTTATCGTACAGTGTAGAAGTACACGTACCTAGTACCTTCACAATAGTTATGGCTTCGATTCAATAAAAAAATATCAAATCAGCTTCACGCTGTATCCCGTATACAGCAGGGTAAGCAGAGGAAATCTAGTGTTAATACACACCGTTCCCCACTTTCCGCCAAATTCTGGAGGCATTGCGTGTTAAGTGGCGGAACTCAACGTCGCGCTTTGCCTCGAAACCGGAGCGAAGAAATGAAATAATAATAATAATAATAATCATTTATTTCAGATTTACATTCATATAAACGTAAGTAAATATTTCATTTCCTAGAGTGGGCATCGAGCCCACAACTAGTCTATTTTACAGGAAAACTGTGTGCCCCTGCGCCACCACTGGCCTCTAAATATTAAAACCTCAAAATAAAAAAAAGCATTATTTATATAGGGATAAAGGAATTGCAGATTTAAATAGTTAATTAAACACATGCCGTTGCACACACGTCGTGTCCCGTGTTGCGTACAACATATCGAATACGTATACGTAGGTAATATATAATGTTTATTTTTGTACTGCTTTCTAGCAAATTAAAGATATAAGCAATGATTTTTCCTTTTCAATTACGATTGAAAGAAAATTATTAATACGCAAATATATTTACTAAATCTCATCCTCGCTCCTAATTGGACTAAATAGTTCATTATATTTATTTATAATTAAACCAATTTATTATATATACCACTTTGGAACTACTTACTACATTTCTTTTTAAATGTTACTTTCTAATTAAATATTTATTGTTATATACTTTGGTTACGGGTTCGATTCTCTCTCATGAGAATTAATTGTTTTCATATTGTTTGGTAATGAGACAAGGCGCGGCGTTGAATTCCACCGCACTCAACATTGTCATGATCGAGCAAAGATTCAATCAGGTGTATCCGACAAGGTTATACCAGAAATTTAGCTAGAGACGTTATGCAAAATAGGGAAATTACTTTTTATGTAATTTCATTGAAAGCGTGGGGAACCCCGAAGGTCAGTGTATTGTTGAAAAGCCACAACAAAGTATGAAGGTCCTCCTTTCATTTTACTGCTATGTATTAGAAAAAAAAACGTTAAGTTTGACAATGTCTACAATAAAAGTTGAGAATAAAATGGCTCTTGATTTTAATTTCTATTAAATAAACAAACTATAAGTGTCCTGTTTTATTATCCTGGGTTATATTGGTTCTTTTGCATTTTTTTCCATACACATAATTAATAATTACTATAGAAATTTAGTAACATAGAAGTTTACAGTATACTTGAGTAATATAGAAGTATACTTATAGAGGTACTCAAAAAATCACTTTCTAGTGTTCAATCATTTTATCGTTTATATGTACTTGGCTGATATAACGATAATAATTATTTATATATAGATAAAATAAAATGTTTAGTTTATGGGCAAATATACTAAAATCTATTACCAAAGCTTTATAATTATACAACAAGAATCTTATTCAATGCTCAAAAGTATTATTTTTTCACACCTTTAACTGTACATAGCTAAAGTTACTAATAAATTCTGAATTAAAATTAATATCCAGAAATATTTTAAATAAATCAAATATAGGAAACAAAACATCCAATTGAATATATTAAAAATAAAAAATTTAATTTTTTAAATATATTCAATTGGGTGTTTTCTTTCCTATATTTGACGTTTAATCATGTCGAGTGCCATTTATAACTTATCAGTTTTATCATACCTCACTTTGTAAATATTGAAAACAAATATAATTTTCTACAATTTTATAATGTTTTCCACATTAGGAAAGGAAAACATATATTTTTTTTAACATAGTATATTAGAATTTCGACGTAGCTCGATGAGAACGTATGGCTTAGTTGCCAGAGCGCTTGGACGGTTTCCAAGAGACTTCAATACTCCAAGAGGTTCAAAACCCGCTACGTATAATTTTCATTAGAGAATAGTAATATCGAGAAGACATCCTGGCACAGTCGAACATCTTCCTTCTACGAAATGAAATCTTGAAAGGTGAAAATAAAAAAAAAACTGAATATAAACAAATTACCCGAAGGGCGAATGGGCTCATAATTATGATTGAACCCACAATCATATTGAATAAATAGACAGTTTGTCAGTGTGCACTACTGCACTTTAGGCCCATTTCTAAGAACTTGGGCAAAAGGAAATCAAGATGAAATGGAAATGTCTAAAAATATGATTTCAAATCTACTACTATCGTATTTAGTCATACTTGCAACATACAAAGCTATGATTATCTCAATTAAATATATTCAATATTTATAATGTATTTTTAATTGCTTACTTATAGAAAGTATAAAATAACGCTATGTAATAAGGTTTAGAAAGACTTATAAAATAATTTATTTATTAATAAGATATCTTATTTTAAAACGGAAAGGCAGAGACTTTAATGATACTTTCCAATCTTCATTTTACATCAATTTAATTGACATTACCGTTATAATATTTTTACAAAAATTTCACTTTACTTAACTAAACCTACACTGCAAGGAAATATATTAAATTAAACTAATTACACGCCTACTATATTTTTTTTATTAATATTTAGATAAACAGAAGATAGACAGAAAAATTCAGTTCCACAAGCGATCACTCTGTTTACCACTTTTTATATATTTTAGAGACATTCCTGTTCTGGAATTCTGGAATCCAATGTCACATCTCGCTTAACCCTACTTAGACTACATAAAACAAAATAAAAATAGTTTTTATTAAATTAGGACACTACAAGAATTTTTGAATTATATAAAAATGTCAGTAATGTCAGTCATACAGGAAGCTTTCGCCGGTTTAAAAAGTAACACACCTGTTAAGAACAACCGGAAAATACTCAACAGTAGCACATTTAAAATATACTTAATAATTAATATATAAAACAATCATTAGACACTAGGCATTATTATCATTCGATTCAAAGAGTACTAAGATTAAAAATATCTAATAAGATAGAGCAAGTTATAGTTAAATTTAACTTTTAATTATTATAGAGACAAATCCAATATCACATATAAATCTAATATCTAACTACTCACAGTTAAATTTAACTATACAAATAAACACTAAAGCACTTTTCAACTTACGTGTGGATAGCAAGGCGTCAGCACGAGTAGCGGTTTGGCTGTAAGTAAGCGTTAGTGGGGGGCGGCCGACGGTTTTATACCACACAGACTACTGACTGACGGAGTGGCCAGTTTTCCTTGTAAACGATTCACAAGTGTATAATACATTTTTTTTATTTTTTATTGGAAAAAGTATTAAAGATAATTATCATTTGTAGTTTACTAGGAACCTAGTGTTAAGATTCTACGTTCAATATTTTTTTTTTCTAAAATACTCACTGTATTTTAGAAAAAAAAAATATTTGTAAAAACAAAAACCCCGACTGCGTAAAACTAAAAATAAAATAAACAAGTCCAATAGTTTATTAGGATTAAGAGTCGGGACCTGTTTAAGTTATGCGGGGTTCCTGGTAAAGATTTTATTGATTGAAGAATTACTTATAGGTCCCGACTGTTAATCCTAATAAACTATTGGACTTGTTTATTTTATTTTTAGTTTTACGCAGTCGGGGTTTTTGTTTTTACAAATATTTTTTATTTTTAACTTTTTTGTTAGAATTCATTATGGTAATCATAATCATGATATACCTTTTTGAATTCCTCGTAGTAAGCTCTTGAATTTGAGACCCATATTGTGGTATTCGAAACGATTTTTTTTTTTTCACCAAGTCCAATGGCGTCCCACAGCCGCCATGATTGTTTTTATTTAACGTCACCTATCTAAGAACACTTGGGCTGCTAATACGAATCTAACGATACCTCAATTATGTAAATCCGTTCAGCGGTTCTGGAGATATGAGGTAATAAAGAATATTACATACATACAAGATACGTGCGAAAAACATAACTCTTCCTTAGCAGTCGGGAAAAAATGCTGGCTAACAGTTGAATATATTGGGACTGTCTATATATTTTTTTAAATAACTTAAAAAATACTTTGATAGATTAACAAAATGAATGTTCGGCTTGTTGCTCTTAACACTAAACAATTTAAAGTAAGACTGTATATTATTACTTCCTAATGTTCAACTGGGTTGTTAGGGTAACACATCAGTTCTTGGATTTTTATGTAAATAAAAAAAATTGTGAATGTTGACCATTTTTAGAGTTCCGTACCTCAAAAAGTAAAAACGAAACCCTTATCCCCACTTTGTTGCCCGTCTGTCCGTCTATCAAGATCATTTATCTCGAGATCGTGTGGCGGTATCAAGCTGACATTGATATCAGATAATCAAGTATATGGTTCCTTAAAGCACAGAAAAATATCAAACTTTTAAGACAGCTCAATCAAAGGATATGAGCATTAAGCATCATTTATGATGCATTTTGTATGAAATTCGCCGGGTAATCAAAATCTATAGGGTTCTTCCCGTGGACAAATAGTTATGCAAATAAAAATAAAGGAGAAGAGAGAAGAGAAGTGAAGTTGTACTTCTCGTTGTCTCGTTTCTACAATCTTGAAAATTGTTTTTTTTTGAGACCTCTATTGGGACCCTCGAGTCCGACTGTCACTTAGCCACTTTTTTCGTGACTGTTAGGGTTTCCCATGACGTATTCAGACCTTCGAAGTAAATTATAGCCGAGATATATGTTGCCGAGGACTAATAGCTATATCACAAAAAAAACTTGAGGTCAGTCGTGACGCAGAGACACAAAGTGTGACTGTAAACGCGACTGGTTGTGGGTTCGATTCCCACTCAAGGAAAAGAAATATTTATTAAAATGTATATTTCAATTTCTTCACTCTGGTGTCGAGGCAAAGCGCAGCGTTGAGTTCCGCCACTCAGCACGCAATGCCTCTAGACTTCGGCGGAAAGTGGAGAACAGAGTGAACACTGGGTTCCCTCTGCCTATCCTGAAGCTGATAACAAAAGAAATTATGTTTATAGATAAGTATTTCATATTTCTATTTGTGCTAATATATTTTTTAAATAAAATAAAAGAAAACATATTTTTTTCTACAAGGTATACTAAGCAAAATGTAGATAACAAAATGACATAAAAACAAAACAAAAATGCCAAAAGAAATGCTCACCGCGAGTTGTTCTTGAGTTAACTTAACTATTGTCTTAAATTCATTGTTTTGACTTCTTCGTCACTTACGCTTAATTTTATTTAGTTTTATATTTGTGTAATTTAATGAGCTTTGAAGATTATTTGTTTTTTACACTTTGAAGTGCTACTACAGACCAATAGCATTCAAAGTATTATTAATAGACTCGTACCACATCTGATTTTTGTCTTGATTCTGTGACCTACGAATTAGTTGACTTTGGATTGTAAGGTTATGTAAGTAAAATTGGGATTAAATATTGGCCAAATTTCTTGTAGCGAATGAACGAAATACTTCTTATTAAAGGAGTTACCGAAATGAACGAAGGATTGTTCTTCACTTCTTCTATAATTAAACATATGCAATGTACCAATAGAAAATCCCTAATAACGTTTTTCTTCACGTGCGTTTCAGTAAATATGTTTCACAAAAAGAAACGGAAAATACTATATGTTAAATAATTATTATAGAGAATTATGGTGTAATACGTTTAGTTTAAATTGGTAACCAAAAATAAAGTCTGAACAGAGTCAACAGTGAAAATGTTTTAATTTAATTAGTCATCGGAATAAAAATCGAATTTATAATCGACGCTTGCATTTATTTCAGTTGCCCACGATTGTTCCTGATACCAGCTTTATTTTTTGATACTTGCAGAATAAAAAGTATGAAGATAAAAAATAAAAAAAAAATATTTAAAATATTTTCAATTTATTCAATGCACACTTAGCGTTTCATATTTCACAGAAATTATTAAATATTTATACTAAAACATTTAAGTAAAAATTTTATTCGTATAGGATTTTTTTTTATTTTTTTTATATATTATTACGTAATACAATACATTACAATATTCAATCCATACAATACCGTCGTTTTTACAGCGTGTAAACACGACAGTTGTAGGTTCAATGCTGCCTGAGATAATGTTATTAATTTTGTTGTACAAAATGAGGCGTTGAGTTTCATCATATAACACAAATGTGTCGAAAAAAAGAGACCGGAGTGTCTTAACACTAGCTAACCTCTGCTCACTCTGCTAAACGGAGAAAAAAAAGTCGAATTAAATTTAATAAATAGTTTTAACAGGATTTTGTCTCGGAAATACGGGGTCGTTGACTACATCTCGTATGTCAAAGGAACTCAGGCGCACAGCCTGGTTCTAAATCCTCGAACCGTCTAGCGTGACATGTTAGAACAATAGTTATGGCCAGTACAGTAGTCGTCCTTATTCCGTGTGTATAAAGTAGCTTTATATGACACGGAAGTTTTTAAATAACATGGCTTAGCCTTAGATTGAAACATGTTTTATTATTGTTTCCCATGTTCTGTGAGGAGTTACCTACTGGAATATCCTTGCATGTTCCTATAGGTATATAGGTTCTGTGAAGCACAACATTTTGTTTTCAGCTTCACGCTGTATCCTGTATGTAGCAGGACAGGCAGAGGGAAACTAGTGTTAAGACACTCCCGTTCTCCATTTTCTGCCGAATTCTGAAGGCATTGCTGGTTGAGTGGCGGAAATCAACGACCCGCTTTGCCTCGACACCAGAGCGAAAATTTAAATGAATACCTATTTCATTTCCTCGAGTGGGTATCGAATCCACAACCAGTCGGGTTTACTCACACACACTTTATGTCACTGTGCCACCACTGGCCTACGGTATATTTTTTACTTATATATTATTTAATCGCTGGCTTGGACCTGAAAGGGAAGGAAGGAAAAATATATTTACAATTACTATTTATATATATATTTTTCTCAACTGTACGAGAAATATTTAAGATTTTTGTAATGAAAATATTAAATAAATTAAATTAAATGTTAAATAATTAAACGTTAAATAAATTAAAGCAAACAAACCAATACATAACAAAGTAACGTACACGTTGGTACGCTAATTAAGCAGGCATTTAATCAATGATAAAATGTATGTTTGTGTGTATCATTTTTAAAAATTTATAAATAAAATTTTAAAATCATGTAAGCATAAATACTTCTATAATAAAGTTCAATAATCTTGATCTTTAATACTAGCCTAAAATTCCAGGGCCCCAAGACTTACGTCATTTTAGTAAAGCTGAAATGATTATGATCCTCATAATCATTTCACTATTAGTCAAATAGGTATTTAGTAACTTGAACTTAACTCTGTCTGGGAGGATGATTGAACCATCGGATTTGTCTAGGTAAATAATTGGTAAATAATATATAAAAAATTGAGGCGACCTAGCATAACGTAGTTTGCCCTAATTTTAAATAACGTTTAGGCGTCTGGCAGGAGTAAACACGTATAGGGTCTGGCAATAATAAATATACATTCTTTAAGAAAAATGTTCGTAAAAACATATTTAAATATGGGCGTTTCTACTTTAGAGTTGGTTCGTGTGTATCTTTATTTGGCGCTACCTCGAAAAAGACCCCACTTTCAAGTTAGAAAGCAAGCATATCGTCGTTACTATATATTAGACTATTGATCCTCAAAATTTCAGAGTTCACTAAATTACATAGGTTTGGGGGCCCTGAGATCTCAGCCTATACAGTTACCATATTAAATAACTTGAGCTTGATGGTTTTTTGACCACAGTCACAATCTCGTTTGTATACACCTGTACACCGTGAAAGAAACAATGCATATTGTGTATATTCCACTAATCTGACAATTTTTTTTTATGGAAAAGGACAAGGCAAACGAGCGTTCGGGTCACCTGATGGTAAGTGATTATCGCCGCCCACGACCCCGTGCAACGATGCACGATGCGGTAAAGTACCAAAGGAGCTACAGGTGCATTGCCGGTCTTCAAGGTGGAGATAGACGTGCTTTTTGAAGTTACGCTGCCGCGGGTAGGCCATTCCACAATTCCGTGGCGCGTGGAAGGAAGTTCCTACCACGTATTGCCACGTATCCAGGTGGTGTGGATGATATTTTAGCTTATACCGTACTGTGCGGTTAGAAAATTCGGCGGCAGGTAACTAGTCAAGCAGTTCTTCAGAACACTCCCCATGATAAATGCGATAGAGAACGCACAGGGAGGAGACGTCTCTATGTAAAGCCAAAGTGTCAAGCCTTTCACAGATCATTGGGTCTCCAATCATTCGAATGGATCTACGTTGTATGCGATCGAATAGATCAAGCTAATACTGGGGTGCAACAGCCCAAAGATGAGAACAGTACTCCATATGAGGCCAAACCTGGGCCCTATATAGGGCCAATCGGTGTTTTGGCGTGAAATACCGTCTCGTTCTGTTAATGACCCCCAGTTTCTTCGAGGTCAAGTTGGCCTTGCTTTCCAGATGATCGCGATAATGGCAGTCACTCGAAACATTAAAGCCCGATACTGGGCGAGAGTGACGTGAAGAAACGAAAGGGCTACAAAGTTGTAAGAAATATATACACAAATTTTATGACACAAATATATAAATTATACACAAAATAAACTACCACGACATATTGGAAACATATTATCTAAGTTTATTTTTCCATTTTATTAAAAAGATATTACGATGCGGTAATGTACGATATTCAGTTTAGAAATAGAAATATAAAAATATTTTTACTTCTACCAACACAAATTTGCTGCTGTCAAATGTGATTTGACAGTGCACTCACTGTTATGTGACAGTTGAAAATTGTCAAAAAGTCGAAAATGGTTGTACGATTTATATCAACTTTCGTTACAAATAACTAGAAAATAAACGATGATTTAGATGATTCCGATACAAATATTTATTAAGAAGTCATTTATATTTACAACAAAATGGGTGATAGCAGCGATTCGGAGGAATTCTTCGACGCTGAAGAGTTCACGCCCGTGAAGGGATCAAAGTGAGTAATTATACTCCGATATAGTGAAAAATATTTGTGAATTTTATTTTTACTACAAGAATACTATAAGAACTTTCCACCTGGCTTCCTATAATACCTAGTTTAAACTGTTTATATAATATGAGTAGTTCAATAACCAGTTTTGCGGGACTATCTAGTTTAACAGATGTTTTGGTACCTGTACGTCCTTGTACGTATCGCCAGGTGATTACTCGTTGTTAGTGGCGCGGGACTGATTAGTATTAGTGACTACAGTGTTAAATTAAATACATTAGAAGCAAGCTGGTTATTATTTTGGCTCAGTTGTGTTCATGTTGTTAAACAATGTCTAAGTCTGCTATTTTATTGTGTTTGCCAATAAAGTAAGAAAAAATTGTGATATCATATATGTGTAAAATGCTACATGTATAGAATTATTTTTTATTGCATAAGAAATGTTAAATTAAAAAAAAACAGTAGTAAAATTAATTTCAATATATCAAATATATAAACAATATTTGCAGAAGATCTTCATTATGTAAGAATATAAGTGTGACTGAAATCTCTAACAGTGTAGAGGCAGAGGATAAAACACGAAGTAAAGCTGATAATACTGTTACTGCTACAAGTATTCCTGTTGAACCTGTACTGCAAGATGATAGGAGTACTGTTAAAAGTGTAAGTATATCAATATTTTTAAACATTCATCCATTCCATGTTTTTTACATCCAGACAATAAATACATAACATCTCAAAAATTGTGTGCTTATTTTTCCAGTCCAGTCCAGTTTTCCAGTCTTAGGCCAGTCGTGGCACAGCGGCACGAAGTGTGGCTGTAAAACTGGCTGGTTGTGGGTTCGATCCCCACTCGAAACTTAAAATTTATATTTCCATTCCTTCACTCTGGTGTCGACACTAAGCGTGGTGTTGAGTTCTGCCACTCAACACATAATGCCTCCAGAATTCGGCAGAAAGTGGAGAACGGAGTGTCTTAACACTAGGTTCCCTCTGCCTACCCTGCTGTGTGCGGGATACAGCATGAAGCTGATTTGATTTTGATTTATTTCTTTGAGTAGGAGTTAAACCTGCAATACCATGTCTATAGTGAGATGCTGCGGCACTGTGCTGTTATAGCTAATAAGAACTTTGTCTTTTATAATTAAAAAATAATAATTTAATCAATGAATATTTAAGGCCATGTTAGCACAAAGTGACAGTGATTAATTGTAAACATGATGTTTGGGATGATTGATTGATAATTAAAAAATCTTAAATATTTTATACTGCTGTTAAAAAAATCTTTTCTAGTACTAGAGACCCAGCCCAACCTAGAGGATAACCCAAAATTACTATACTTAATCTGCCCAATTTTTAAGACATTATGTTTTGAGTGGATAAAGAATGGAACTCAGTTCCATACTTTGACTTGAGCCAATAAATAAAATAATTCATTTTCCACAGTATTTACCATAGGAATTAAACCCATAAACCATGTAGAATAACTGAGCCACAATGACCTTAAATATATGAAAAACCTGTTTCTGAATTATTATTTACTAAATTGTCGAATACAGTTTAAGTCCACATTGTAACAAAATGTAAAATAATTATCTTCATTATCTAACATGAGTATACATATATGTGAATGTGTAATGCATAACAAAAAGCATTATGGCACATAAAATAAATCATTGTCAGTTACAAATAACTCTTTAGTGAATATGCATTTTTTGTGTATTAATATTACAATATTTCAAAGTTAGTTAAAGATCTGTATTATCTCATATTAAAATTCAGTATAACATTTTTAAATCTCCTTGATTTCATTTTGTGACAGTGGTACAATGTATGAATGTATGAATAATTTAGGCTTAGCCATTAATGATTCATTTACATGTCCTCTCTTCAAAGATAAAGTGTGACATTAAATTCTTCAATTTAATAGGCAATGTCTTGAAATTGGAAAGATAATTGAGAATAGTTATTTATTATAATACTTTGTTACTAAGTTTTCTTTCTTAACACCCTACAATTCAGGATTTAAACGCTCCTAAATGCTGTCATTATATTTTTACAGTTTTTTTAATGGACTTCACAACAACAGGGAAGTTGTTTGTTTGTTATTTATAATAATAAGATAATGTATTTTCAAGGTCGTACAAGGACGTAGACGATTTCAAGAGCTACGACGATGTATGCAAACTGAGGAAGAAGATGAACCTGACCCTGGTGCTCCTTTGTCTGCACCAATGGAACATCCTTTCAAGTAAGTTATAAGAGTACATACATATATAAAACTCTTTCATTATTATCTTTTGTGACTTACAGACAAAGTACAGCCATGACTAAGCGGTGCAGAACAATAAAATTTGGCATGTAGATTCCTTGGGAAGTGTAGGGGAGGATTTCTCGAAATTCCTGGGCACATGGAACTTTAACGAAGTTACGGGTGCCTAGTGGTAATTAACAATGTATATTTTTCATCTTTATCCATCTATCAGCAGGACAGGCAGAAAAAACCTTTGAGACACTTCTGTGTCCCCACTTTCCTCCGAGTTCTAGAGCATTGAATGTTGAGTGGTGGAAGCTAACACTGCTGCTGTTTGCCTCGACACCACAACAAAGAAATTTCAATATTAACTGTTTCATTTCCTCGAACAGGAATCGATCCCGCAACCTGTCGCATTTATAATGACAAACTTGTGCCCCTTCACCATGACTGGCATCTAGTGTGTAGTTAGCACCACACCTTACAGAATTTAATTTTATATAATTTTCTATTAGTATTAAGATATTTTTAATAGCAAACTTACTTAAAAATACTTTTGAGTTTTGTCTATAAAGCTACATTATGATAGAATGAAATAATCTAAATCTAGTCTAGCTAAATGCCTTAATAAAAAAATGCAAGGAAATATTTATTAGGTTTATTATTTTTGCAGCTTTTATATAATAAAATGATCTGTTATTATGACCTGTTTAAAGTAAGTCAGGATGGCCGAGCGGTCTAAGGCGCTGCGTTCAGGTCGCAGTCCACTTCTGTGGGCGTGGGTTCGAATCCCACTTCTGACATTAAAAGTTTTTTGTTTTACATTATAGAACTTGTTTTGCTGTATTTTTCAATGTTTTAAAATTATTTAGTTATTATTGTTAGATATTTTTTTAATAACCTTGTATGTATAAGCAAATTGTTTATCTCTTAATTTTTAGTTATTTCATTAATTTAATTAATATTTGATGTTTGATTGTATGTTGTCGTGATGTTTATGGGTTCGGTCTTATCTGTGAGAATGAATCTCTTCCTCCTCTTTCTCTTTTTCCGGAAGACAAAGCGAGTCGTTGAGTTTCGCTACTCGACATTCAATATCTCCAAAATTGAGCAGTGTGTGTCGGAGTGTCTTAATATTAAATTCTCTATGACTACCCTCCTACACGCAGGATACAGCGCGAATCACTCCACAATTCACTCCAGTTTATAAATAGTTCTTGAAGGCTCTATATTTTTTTCGTAAAACATAGATATTTTTAAATGATGACCAAAGGCTATGACATTTAAAATATCTATTTCAGGATCATATCTCACGATACGATGAGTTTGCAAAGTATGACGTCACTTGGCAGGATCGGCAGGATACTGAGCGGGGCCGCTGATTCACACCGTAAGTATACTGGTTCAAATTCCGTTATAAGAATATTTTTATTTTCCTTTTTTAAAAAAATAATATTAAAGAATTACACATTTTAGAAAATATACGTGAATCGATCCTAGCGCCTTCGGCCTCGTCGAGGGAGCCTTCGACAATATCCGATGATCCAGGGGTAGATAGAAATCAAACCATAGGTATGTAATTTTGAATTTTAATAATCAGCTTCACGCTGTATCCCGCACACAGCAAGGTAGAGGGAACCTAGTGTTAAGACACTTTGCTCTCCACTTTCTGCTGAATTCTAGAGGCATTGCGTGTTGAGTGGCAGGAATTTAACCCCGCGCCTTGTCTCGACATCAGAGCGAAGAAATTAAAATATAAATTTAAATAAATATTTAATTTTTTTGAGTGGGATTCGAACAAACAATCAGTCGTGATTACACTATGTCTGTGTGTCTTTGTGCCCTGTGCGCCACGACCGGACCCTTGAAATTTTATATTTTATAAATTAATGTCGTTGCGGTGCAGTGGTACAAGCGTGTGATTAAACGCGACGACGGGTTCGATTCTTGTTCGGGGGAATAAAATATTAAATATTTTCATTGTCTCACTTTGGTAACAAGGTCTTGACTTCTGCCACTCATCTTGCTACAATGCTTCGAGAATTTTGTGTCGAGTGGGGAACGGAGTGTTCTAATACTAGGCTGTTTCTGCCTATACTGATTTATATGTGATACAATTTATGTTCTATCCCATATAAATATCCCGTATTTATATGTGTTACAACTTATGTTTTCACTTCTGTAATTTAAATCATTTTTGATAAATATTTGCATGTTAAAATTACCTATATATTATTTAAAATAACCATATCTTTAAAGTTTTACATAGTACAATGTGGAAGTGTAAGCACCACTTTAAATGAAACCACAGTTTTAACTACTCTATAAAAGCCTAATATAAATCAGAAAAAAATAAATTCCCAAAAATGAAAAAAATATTTTTTCAAACAAAATAAATAATAAAATTGTCATATTAAAATAAAACGCCATTTGTAAGGATGACGCACGCACATATAGACCTATCAAAGGAACACCGCCGCACACGCCTCATTTCGAAATCGAGTCGTATGTATTGGCGATCAAGTTCAAAGTTGTTTAACTTGTTGTTTAGTAGTATTTTTGTAGTAGTAACTGTTTATGTTATTGGGATCTATACGTAATCGCGTCACACGAAATACAGGTATGGATAAAAATCGTGAAATGAAAAAAAAATCCTACGTCCAAACTGTTGAGGAATCTTGATTAATTTCTTTAGGTATAGGTTTGAAATATTTTACCCTATATGCTGTTTCTGTAAAAGGAGCGCTGCCTCTTCCACCCTGTATATATGCAATATCCATATTTTAGTATAATATATTAAGTAAATTTTAACATTTTTTTGTCGCCATTTTGCGCGTGTGATTGTAACGGTAAAATGCCATGGTTGTTCGACTACCATTTGGGTAATGAATAATTTTAATTTCTCCGTTCTGGCAAGACGTAGTCCAGTGTTGAAGTCTCTCCTAGCTAACAACACGGGTGTATGTCCGCAGTGCTGGCCATGGAGCCGGACGTGATCGCGAGCACGAAGGCCAACAGCCTGAAGACGGGCGCCGTGGCGGCGGCGGGCGCCGAGCCGCGCCCCGTCGCGCCGCCGCGCCGCAAGAAACGCAGTTACTCACTTTATATTAGCTTGCCCTCTCTCTCCTTTGTTACTGATTGAAAAGAGACAGAACTCGCGCTAGAGACGAACTTTACCTATTCCAAAATTTAAGCCTCCACAATTTTGAAGGGATGGCACGTCCAGCGCTCATATTAAATGATATGAAAAAAAAGTTTTGAGGCCAGTCGTGGCGCAGGAGCACAAAGTGTGACTGTAAAAATGGTTGTGGGTTTGATCCCCGCTCGAGGAGATGAAATATTTACTTAAATTTATATTTCCATTTCTTCGCTCTGGTGGCGAGACAAAGCACGGCGTTGAGTTCTGTCACTCAACACGCAATGCTGGAGACAAAAAAATCGACAGAAAGTAGGGAACGGAGTGTCTTAACACTAGGTTCCCTCTGCCTACCCTGCTGTGTGCATGTTATGAAAAAAGATAATAATATTAATACAACAAATAAACGAAATGTCTCAAAAATTATTTCTAATTATAAGCCTAGCTTAAGTAGCAGATAAATATAAAACTGTTGATTTACTAATAATTATGAAAAAAATTAAAAAAGTATGGACCACGTGTCCGTAGTATTTAGTTAAAATATATTAAAAAAATTGCACAGTGCATATGGAACGGAATGTTGTAACACTAGGTCCCCCTGCTATATACGGGATACAGTATGGAAGAATTGAATAGATTTAATTTAATTTGAATTTTTTTAATGTTAATTTAAAAAAAACTTTATGTATTTTTAGATAAACTACACGGTTCCCAATCACTGTCGACCACCGACGGTGACAATTTAAGTATGTGCACAGACACCGACGACATGCGATATGTAAGAGATAAACCGCACGTTGAAACTTTGTTAGTGGAGGTGAGAGCTTTATTTGTAAACATTTTTTTGTGTTTTATATAACGTCGACGTGAATGCAGGACCTTCTAAATGCAAAAATACGTTTCTTAAAATAAAACACTAAAAACCACCTTAATAGTAATAAGAATACTTATAAAATGTACTGAGATTGTACAGTTTTATCGACACAGCTTCCTTTTAAGCAAATTTATAATTCCACGACTAGATAGATAAATATTTCAAGTAATCTTTTTCTTTTTCCAAAATTGCAGTTACAAGGTCACTGCACGGACGCCGGCCATATGTATGTATATGTACATTATTTTTAAAAGTGATAGTGGCGAGTTCGATCCCATGAGAGGGATTGAGTTATTTTTTAATTCTCTGACGTTTTTCTATGTATATATTTAATACAATTTCAGCCATCCCTATCAAATACTACGGCAAGTCAAACTATGGCGTTGCCGAGCCCCGCCAGCACTATAGAGTCCTTGACCAGGGAGTTTCAGGACTCGTTAGAACTTTCTCAGTCTAAATATGGTGAGAACTAAGTGGTTTTTATATATTTTTTTTACCGTTTGTATACATTTTTTTTGTGGGAGGGTAGACAGAAAAAGCTTAATGTAAACACTTACAGTACGGTCTTGGAGTCGTGGCTGACTAAAAGTCATTGTAGATAGCTCAGCAGATTTGATTTTATTAGTTCTAATTAGGTTTTTTTATTAGTTCTAACTATTTTGTTTTGTATATTGAATGCGCAGAAGTTAAGAAATACTAAGTTCAAGATGACCAAGACTCGTCAACCGTAAACACAGTACAATCTTTATTTGTTTACTCGTCAGGTACTTTTGAAAGTCTTATAATCCTCTGAATATAATTTGAGTGTGGACATGGCTACACACGACGGCTGTAGGTTCGATTTCCATTTGAAAGGTAACAAGAGTGTACCACTGAGATCTGCCATTTAACAAACAATGCCTCATAAATTGAAGGCAGAGAGTGAGGAACGGAGACTCTTACACTAGATTCTCTGCCTACCTTTATATAAGAATCTTATCATATAATCAAAAGCTTTCGGATTGAATATTAACAACATTTATTCTATGCATTATTATAGTTAAAATTCATCCATTATATTCCCTTTTCTGCTGCTATCTTAATACCCTTTTTTTTCGTGAGGAAATCCTGTTACGGATACCGGCCCGAGTGGGGACTCGAGCGCGGTTATGTGGGACTCGCGGACTGGCAGATGTTAGGCCGTCCGAATACCCACTAAAACCTCACGGTGCTCC
>DWQW01003469.1:0-22575 GCA_018249695.1 Heliconius erato demophoon
GATTGCGGCAGGATTCTTTTAGGCAACCCTAGTGTAATCTATTCTGCTATCATATATCATTCTTAAATATAAGTTTCATTAGAAAATCTGATCCCTACAGTTTTAAGCGATGGGATCTCCACCTACTTGCTTGTGCCCCTGCACCACGACTGATTGCAAATACAAAACATTTACAAAACATACATTTATGTTACAGAAAATTTTAAAAATGATTTAAAATAAAATTTACAAGCGAAATCATTACTTTTGACATCACTCTAATATTAAAAAATGAAATAGCGACGCGATATTGTCGTCTACGGACGTTTCACTCAAAGGAACTGTGGCTGTTTCTTTCTGAAATGCTGTGAAATATGAGTACTTATTAAATGTCCAACTATTTGACGTCTGCTTTTTGAAATTTAAGAAAGAACTTCTATGGAGGAAATAAATCTATACTTTTTTACTATAAAGCTGAAGATTTTGTTTGGTTGAATGCACCTATCTCTTAAACTACTGCTTTGAATGAAAACATATTTTTGTGTTGGATATTTCGTTTGTCTAGTAAGTCCATCAGCTTGACGCTGTATCCCGCACACAACAGGGTAGGCAGAGGGAACCTAATGCTGAGACACTCCGTTCCTCACTTTTTAAATAACACAACGAACGAACCCACAACCAGTCGGTTTTACAGTCACACTTTGTGCCCCTGCGCCACGACTGGCCTCAACAGTATATCCATAGGCTATAATAATTACATTCTGTTAATCGTTTCGATTTTGCCCACAGCACTTGCGGTCAGAGTTACCCAGTTATTTCTATTTGCCCACGCGAAAGAAGCCGCAGGCAAATACTAGTAGTAGTAGCCGTTTGTCACGATACCGAAAATAACATATAAATATTATATATAACCTACCAGACAAAGTTTCAGTCGAAAACTAGTTTGTTATAAGATACTTACTCAAAGAACTTCTATTCATGGAATTAGTTACTATACAGTGTATCTTACAAGAACTTAAAACCTTATCTTGTTTCCTTATCTTACTTTACGTTACTTTGCAAGCATTCAAGTAAGAAATTCGTTCTAAAGTAGAAATTTTGAAGTTTAGGATATTAAAAATGTATGTGCAATTCCTAGGAAATCCTCTTATAGTCGCAAGGTAAAGCACGTACATTAGCGTGTAGTACATGTGTGAAAAGGGGAGCCAAGTTCAATAGTGAGAACTTTGACGATAAAAGTTTAGAGATATAGACGGATGCCAAATTCATTAATTAATTTTGTAAATAATTATGGAATGTTTTATAAGTACTCAAATGAACAAATTGAAGTTCAAAGATTGAAGGATAGTTTTTATATAAAATTTAATATAATGAAACATAAAAGTCTTTATACTTAATATTTCGCTAGATCACTAGTATTTTTCGACAATACAAAAATTATATCGTATAGAATATACAATATAATTTTTGAAAAATATAAGATAGTAGTAGTAGATAATTTAGTAAAAATTTGCAAAGTCAGAATAATGATTATGTTATCATTAACTAGCATTTAATGGTGAAAACGTTGACTAATCGATACATAAAAAATAGATTTCTAAAATAAAAGGAATAAATAAGAAAATAAACAATTTTACACAATTTTAACTTTTTTACACACAATTAGGTAAGCTTATGGTGAGGTCATCGTGGCGCAGAGGCACAAGCATGTTGTACACTCTACGGTTGTGGGTTCGATTTGAGCTCGGGGTGATAAAAAAAATAATATTTTCATTTTCCTCGCTCTCTTCGCGAGCAATGCGACGTTGATTTCCACCACTCAACATGCAATGCCTCTAGAAAATTGAGAACAAAAGTGTTATAGAAATGGAATGTCTTAAAACTAGATTCCCAAGTTTCCCCTGCGTACCCTGCTATGTGCGGGCTACAGCGGGAAGCTAACAAAAATGAACTATCCCCTTATAGTACCGCTATAGGTTCATATACTTTACATAAATATAACTTTAACTACGGAGTTGTAACTGCTTATCACTCCGATGTGTATTATACTATTCTTCTGTTCCCCGATTTGAACTTGACGTGGCACGCTGCTGCGTGTTTACATAAATATATTGTGTATATATAAATATATTGTGTTATTACATAAATATATTGTGTTATTACATAAATAGATTGAGGTATGAACATTTTACGGAAAGAAAGAAATATTTAAAGAGATCACGTTTGGTCAATTTTAGAGGTATCCAACGCAACATTTTATCTTTAATGTTTTTAAGTATAAATATTTTTCGAGGCTCTCGTGGCACGGTGGCGCAGCGTCTAAATAAAACCTAAACATGATATTTTTGGCTTCGATTCCCACTCTGGGTAATGAATAATTTTCATTTCCTCGCCCTAGTAACAAAATAAAGTGCAGCGTTGAGATCTCCTACTTAGCAGACAATATCTCGAAAATTGGGGGGAAAGTAGAAAAAGGTAAACAGCAAAAACTAACAGAACATTTTTTCATCTGCAGAGTATCTATTATTTGATATAAGAATACACAACTTTTTAATAATCTATAACATTTTAAACGTAGCAGAATTTATACCCGCACCTCTTGTAACGGTCCAAGAGGTGGTATCTAGTACTGGTAGGCAAACATTCCACGTGTTAAAATTCTTAATATTGTTAAAAAAATAGTATAAAAAAACTCATATAATAAAACTCAAATATAAATATAGTAATATCATTTATATTTTGCAAATAATACTAATTCTTTTTACAATTAACTTAAATTATTATTAATTTTCCAGTAAGAAAATATACTCACAGTATTTGTTATCAGTAATATTATTTTGCACTATGTACTGAAACCCATTAATTTCATATAAAGTCACTTTAGCTTCGCTCTAATCTCAACAGACACGGCGTTTAATAGGTCCAAAGCATGGCTCGGGCGTAACCAAATATAACTGAGTTCGTAGACCAGAATATCCTAGTACACTCTCAGTATTAGGCGAAATGTCGATATAAATAAATAAATCAGCTTCAAGCTGTATCCCGCACACAGCAGGGTGGCAGGGGGAATCTAGTGTTAAGACACTCTATTCCCCACTTTCTACCGGATTCTGGAGGCATTGCGTGTTGAGTGGCAGAACTCGACGCCGAGCTTTGCCTCGACACCAGAGCGAAGAAATGGAAATATAAATTTAAGTAAATATTTCATCTCCTCGAGTGAGGATGATGATGATGATGAGGAAATTTCATAACTGTATGTAGACAAGAGTACCCTATTTAGAGCATAATAACTTATGCGACAAATTTAAAAAAAAATAATAAAAACGATGCATTATCGTTTGGTTGTGTTGACTTAGAAACTTGATTCTGTGCTCCAAGGCACCATAGACCTAAATATTTAATATGAATTTCAGCTTGATGCTGATTCCCGATCGCGATATAAATGGACATGAGAGACGGACAAACGTACAAGAAAGTATTCACATTACACAGACAATCTATAAGGGTTGCGTTTTTTCTTTTGAAGAACGGAACTCTAAAATTATAATGGAATATAATATAAATCAAAAACATTCTTTAATTTATCTTCCAACCTATTTCATTAAACCTAAATCTTCTGTATTTTATATGGCACATATAAAATGTCGTATAATGTACGTTATGTTGAAACACTGTGTGTGCTGCAGTGGAACTGAATGCCACTCTTTGCCTTACTAATACGACGAAATTCATATACTCGTATCTAGCTCCCATACATAGGCAGGCTTCCACTGCAAAAGAAAACTGAGCGGGTAATGCTTAGGCGGAACGGACTAAAAGAGTTTTTTATTTTGTAATTACTTGGCTCCGTACCCAAGCAATAAGCGGTCTTATTTCAACTCTGTCTACTCGCTCGGTCGTTTCCGCCCAACTATTTATTGGCGGAAATATAAGTACTTACGCAGTTAACAATTGAGTGTTCAACGTAGTCCTTAATGTGTTAAATAAACGCACGACACACACCTGCAGTCGCACATAGAGTGCTTCCTACGTTTAAAGAAGGTATAAGAGCCATAGGTGGAGACTATTACATACACCAGAACTTCAGGACATAAAATAGCACCACACACCTACTAATCATTTACCAAATTACCGTACTAATACGTAGCGCGAGCGTACTGCGAGACAGCATCAGCCACGACATACTTAGTTAATATCGCTATAACATTTCACATAAGCCCATCACGTCAGCCTCCGCGACGTCAAGCAACATTCAATATTATGATATTGGTCCAAATTCACATTGATCCGCAAAATACTACACATATTTCGCCTTTATAAGAAATTCGATCTTAGAAGATCGTGACATTATAGGTTTCGAATTTGGTACGAGTGAAAACATTTGGTACGAGTCTTTATATGCATGCAAAGTTTATGTATACTCGTAAAATGACGGTTGCGACACTCGGGACGTCCATACATGAACTACTCTGGATCAATATGATATTAAAAATATATTGATTTTATTATTCATAATTAACTATGCTTTTAATGTGTATTGCTATGCATAATATTATTATTATTATATTTTTTTTAATTCACTTTACTACCACATACCAAAAGTACATTCTGTTACACACTTTGCTTACTTTAGTATTAGCGTGATGTTTCTAGCCTATAACCTTCAGTCGATTTTACAGTAACACTGTGCTACGACTGGCCTTTCCTTTCCTTTTTAATGGACTATATAATATAAAAAATATTTTAAAATTGCGACTTAGAATGTTCATTATAATATCAATATATAATATAGATATAAATTGCTCGGAAGCGAATGCTTTGTGACACATAATGTAATCTACAATAAAAACAATTTAAAATTCCAAACAGCTTAAAACTGGACCAGCGTTTGGTCCAAAACGAAATAAAATCTCTCAATCAACTTTTCTGTTGAGAGTTATGAAAAATTTTTCAAACTCAAAACTAAAATTATAATGAATACTAGAGATTTCGTAACAGCTATGTATTATATGTACATACGAATGTTTTTGACAAGGACGAACGGAGCGGAAAATTCTAATTAATATGTGCTTTACATGTTTACATTATTCAGTGCGCGGCTATGGCGAAATGGATATATTTTTTAATTTTCGGTATGAATTTCTTTTTTTTTCTTTTACAATTTCATTTTGTTCTTCCTGAAAACGTGAAACGTAAATTCACCATTTGGGAAAATAATTTATTTTTCTTTCCTCGCTCGAGACAAAGCGCGACGTTGAGTTTCGGCACTCAAAAAGCACGAAAATTGGTCGGTACGTGGTGTACGGAATGTCTTACACTAGGTTCCCTCTGCCTACCCTGCTATATGTGGGAAAAAGGAAAAATATTCCATTAGCTACAAAATGTTGAGCTAAAGTTGTATTTTCATTCATAAAATGTGTATGTGGGAATGAAACTCTCAACCGTCGCGCTTACAGTACAAAATCAGCAATTCGCTTCTTAAACATTACATAGAAATCAAATTTATTTAAATACTGGTTGAACTTACAGGTATCTTAGCAGCTTCCTGCCGCGCTCGGGAGCCTTTCAGGCCGCATGACGGCTCCATACCATTCTTAGTAAGTTTATATTTAGACTAGTGACCGCTCAGAACTTCGTTTATATGAACGATATAACGATTTCCCCGTTCCCGTGAGAATTTCAATAATATATATGTTTTTTTTATATTATTGAAATATTTATATAAGGTTTATTTTTTAAATATTTTTTATGAGATAAACATTTTCTCTTTTTACTTATATAAAAAGCTACTTCTGTCAGTAATCTTGTAACTACTCAATTGCATCCTATAGTAGTTAGTGGCAGCAACGCCTGTATTTTATGTTAGACATGGTAAGCTTTTATCGAGCAAAGCTTACCATGTCCTCTAAAGGGACTAAATTGTTTGCACACCCATCCTACACCTGATCAGGTTTATCTTTGCTTAACCCAAATACTTTTCGTATGAGTATTTTTTACTATTATGCTATAATATCCTTTTATGAGGCCGTCGTGGCGTAGGGGCACAAGCGTAAAACTGTATATACTACAGGCTGTGGATCGGTTCCCACTCGAGGAAATTAAACATTTAATATTTTTGCTCTGGTGTAGAGGCAAACCGCGTCCTTGAGTTCCGACTCCAGAGTGTCTTAACACTAGTCTCATTCTGCTTACCCTGATGTGTGCAAGATTCAGAGTGAAGCATAGTAAAAAGTAATTTTGTTGATAATTAACCCCCCACAGCTTTAGGTGTTCTATATACATAGGTTTTCTATATACGACATCCTGGAGATAGGGCGCACTATTTAACAGTATTTGTAAGGTAAAAGGTCAGGTCACTTATTTCAGTTCAGCTGATGCGAGGTAGATCACATCCTCACTTGTGATCTCACGTCTACACTTATTATCCTAGATCCTCACAAGTCATCTCACATCCACACAGTCGATCTCACATCCACATTTCTCGTCCACACATCTGGTCTCATTTCCACACTGTAATGATAATCTCCAAAAACAACTCAAAAGAAACAGCATTTTCCCCTATATATATATATATTTTATTTCACTATGTCATTTATTGTTTTATCTGGAAACGAGGGCTCAAACTCACGAGGCACTAAGCAACCCAAAAAGCCCCATAGTCGGTCCGGCACTATACACACAGACTGACAAACAGACTCTGTAAGCATCAGAATTTCAGTCCACCATTTTATACTAAATGTATCAAAATACAGCCACCGTTGAACGTAGTTTATTCTTCATACATAAAATGTTATTTCGTTTTCCAAGTTAATAGTTTTGCTTTCGAAGATTGAATTGAAATAGCTTATTCAAGACAGTTCCTTTAAAGATATAAAGTAGCGACAGATTTGCTTTTGCCTTACTTTTCACCGACAGCCGGTGTTACGTTGTTTAAACATACATACTTTACTTTTTTTTTTGCTTCACGCTCTATCTTGCATACAGCAGGGTAGGCAGGGGGAAGGTGGGAACCTAATGTCACTCCATTCCCATTAGGACACTTTTGTTCCCCATTTCCGTGCCGCTGCTGGCTACGACTGGCCTGTACATATGATACATACTTACTTTCATGTTGTTTTTTTAAAGACAAAGTTTCTATTAGTTTTGAACTGCGGCTTTTCACGTGTAATCAAATCGAAATAACTAAAAGTTCGGCGTCTTGTATCCAATTACCGATGAAGGTTAAGGCTTACACTAGAAGAATTGTTCTATTCGAACCAGGAGTTCCTGAGATTATTGTGTTCAACATTCATGCCTTCTCCTGTTGAGTAACTTTATCTTTTTTTTTACCAAATAAGCTCCTTCGTGTGTTTTCCATATAACGTAACATTGGCGAAGTGATTTTGCGCTCAACTGGCACGCTTGGAACCCCATAAATAAAAACAAATACCGATAAGTTTTTATTCAGCTTAAATATAATAATGTAAAACTAGAGGCCATCGTGGCGCGGGGGCACAAAGGTGACACTGCAAACGTTATGATTGTGAGTTCGATTCCCATTAGATGGAATGAATTGTTAAATATTTTAATTTCTTCGCTCTGCTAGCAATTTCAATTCAATCTTCGAAAGCAAAACGCTGCATTGAATTTCGCTACTCAACACGCCATGCCTGCTGAATTCGGGAACAGAGTGTCTTATCTCTGGATTCCCTGATTCCCTCTGCTTGTCCTGCTATATACGGGATACAAAGTGAGGCTAAAAAAAATAAACCTTATAAAATTTTAATACCCTGATAATATCTGAATTCTACTTAATCTTATATTCATATCTTATTCCAGTTTTGTACGAAGAAGTCTTACAAACATACACAATTTTGTTCTCCGAGTAAAAGCATCCGGTAGTTTTGCAGGATGAACTTATGATAACTTTTCATATTAGTTTCCTGTCTTTAGAAATTTTTCAGATTTGTATTCAAAATGATTTTACAAAGGCACTCTATGTGAAAAATTTAAATAAAAATATTCTCTGTTCAATCAGGATATTACAAACACTTTTAAGTAGTCAAATTACATAAAATTGACAATAGTGTCAGTGCTATGAGAAGCTAACACCGGCACAGCAAAACAGTTCTGGTGAAAATTCATTAGTCTAAGGTTCAAATCCTGCTCCAAAAACAATTAATTTTAATAAAGACGATACAGACAAAATGTTAAAATGACATACTCTATATAAAAAATGTCTCTAATTTATTTTATGCATGATTTCCTGTTTTCTGGATGGAACCCAGTGTTAACACACCGTAGTGTTAAGACACTTCGTTCCCCATTACACTACACTGTACAGCATTTTGTATGCTTCTCTCAACATGCAATGCCTCCGGAATTCGGCGAAAAGTGGGGAACGAGGTGTCTTAACACTATGGTGTTTTAACACTAGGTTCCCTCTGCATACCCTGCTGTGAGCGGCGTGAAGCGGTTATTTTTGTTTTGTGTGCCAAATCATCAAAATGTGTCTCTTTGCACAAGAAAGAACTTTTTTATTTTTATTAGCTTTATACTGTATGCCGAATATTAGGACATCTAGTATATTCCGTTTCCCACATTTCCCCAATTTTCGAGACATTGCGCGTTGACTAACACCGCGCGTTGTCTTGTTACTAAAACGAGGAAATGAAATTCTTTCGTTCCTCCGATTGGGCATCAAACAAAAAACCGTTGCACTTAACAATAGGCGAACCATATTCCTATAAAAAATAACTAAAAATAAAACCATATTCGAATAAATATCTCCGTACACACAGACACATACAAACATACATATATCATTAGCATTCGCACAAACGTCTGTTACATAAGGCATTTACCTGTAAAGTAGGGCTTTCAACCAGCTCTTGAGCTTTCAAAGGCCACCGCTAGGCTTATTCAGACTTTTTGTAATGGACATGTTGAAATTGTTTTATATTTTCTTTTTATGTATGGCAAAGGATAAGATTTTTGCTTGGTCTGTTTGTTATGGTTGTAGGTTCAAATTTTGTCAATGTGTGTTCTAATATTATAAGCATGAAGAGTTTGTTTGTTTGAACGCGTTAATCTCAGGAACTTATAGGTTTCGAATTTAATAAAATATTTTTTTCTTTAGCGAGGTAAGATCTAATTCTGTTATACATCACGTTAATCGTTCAGCTCTAAGATTGTGTCATGTGTCATACACAATCTTTAGATATTTCCATTTCACCACGGAGATATAAAACTTTACTAAATAAAACTCCTTTGTTACTGAGTGACCGACAGACACGCGGCGTAATCACAATATATTATTTTTCTTCCTGATAATATGTTTATGTATATCTAAAATTTTTCGAACTCTATTATAGAAAACTAAGGCCGTCGTGGCGCAGGTGAACGAGCGTCTGTAAACGCGACAGTTGTGGATACGATAGCCACTAAAGGAATGAAATATTTTATATTTTCATTTTCTCACTCTAGTAACGAGGCAAAGCGCTTCCCTCTGTCTACTCTGTTAAGTGCGGAAGATAACGTAAAGCTAAAAAAAATTAAACATTTTCCATTATATGGCGGACCCAACTTTGAACTTTGTCCAAGACCAGAGAGATTTTATTAATGCCAAGAAGCAGCTTTACCCTTTTTCTTTGCTGTATCCCACATATATCAGGATAGGCAGAAAAGACCTTGTGCCAAGACACTCCACTCTCCGCTTTAAATAAATTGCCAGAGTGTGAAAATGAAAAAAGTTTATTGCCCCGATTTGGGATCAAGCAAACAATCGGTTAGTGTGGATCCCACTGCACCATGAAGATCTTCTGAAAAACCATATTATATTTCATTATGATCCTTTAAGCGAAATTTCGATTTTAAGATAAGAAGGAGAGACGCGTTAAAATAAATAACATACGGGTATAATATGTATCGTAGAAACAAAGTAAAGTATCTCCCTTAATTGGTCTCAAATATCAGATACTAATAGCAAAAGATCCATCATCGGACGTATAGTGTTCGTGTAATGAATATGACCTTACACCCGCAACACATTTGATAAAGTCAACTGGAAATTTGAACTTTTGAAATGGTGTTGAAGAATTCTAATGAGCTTTAATATGAAGATATTTACTTTTAAGTAATATAAGACCACGATTATATTTATATTTTCAATTTTTCGCTCGGGTGTCTAGGCAAAGCGCGGCATTGAGTTCCGTCACTCAACTCGCAATGCCACCAGAATTCGGCGGACAGTAGGGAACGGAGTGACTTAACACTAGGTTTTCTCTGTCTACGCTGCTGTGTGTGGGATGCAGCGTGAAGCTGATTTATTTATATTTTTTTTTATAAATTAAACTTAATTTCCTACACAGGTTTACTACATATCCCGGTACCGAGGTGTCTGCATTGGTACTCTCCTATCCCGGACTACAGTGATAACAGCGTGCGTGTGCGTCACCGACCCCACCGCTGACACGCACGATACAAGACCGATCAACGTGGTGACCGCGGCCACGTATAGGCATCCGAGACGTGGTATACGGGTTCAAGTCACTAAACTTATTTTGCCCAAGCGTAAGTATTAAATTTTGTTTAAGATGACGGATCAGAAGTAGTATTTTATTTACTTGTCTTTGTATATTTAAGATCAGCTTCACGCTGTATACCGCACACAGTAGGGTAGGCAGAGGGAACCTAGTGTAAGACACTCCGTTCCCCACTTTCCGCCCAGTTCTGGAGGCATTGCGTTTTGAGTGAGTAAATTTAACGCCGCGCTTGCCTGGACACCAGAGTGGAGAAATGAAAATATAAATGTAATAATAACATTTAAGATAATTGTTGTATATTATTTTTTCTTCAAAAACATTATTTTGACAAAACACTGTTCTCTTTGAATACTTTTTTTTATTGCACGCTATATTTGACATACAGCAGGGTAAGCGGGAATCTAGTACTAAGTACTAAGACCCTCCTTTCCCGCTTTCCCAATTTCGAAATTTTGCAAATGCGATATTTGAATAGCGGAACTCAAGGCGGTACATTGTCTCGATACCAGAGGAAGGTAATGAAAGTAATAAATTCATCCGTGAAATCGAACCTACAACCGTTGCGAATACAGACAAACGCCTCAGAGTCCTCACATTTTGGCTTAGCACAATAATATTTATATTTTGCTATTAAATACAAGCAATAATGAAATTAGTAGGAAATGAGGTCAAATGCGATAAGCCCAGTTAATCAGCTTCTTTAAGAAGAATGGAACTCTTAAAGTATTATCGTATACATAGGATATAACAGTTATCAAACCAATAGACGTTCATACAGACATCGTTTGTATGGAATAGTTAAGAACTAAAACGGTGAACGCGGGTCCTATTCCATTTTAGATTCGAACTTTGCGAAATGAACGCCACATTTTGTTTTACCCAATCCGAAAAGTTTTAAAAATATGATCCACATAAGTGGAGTCGAACCAACAACAATGATGTGTGGCTCACTAGTCTACCACGTAATGTAAAGCATAAAGATAAATAATATCTTTATAATAAAAAAACCGGTTAAGTGCGAGTCGGACCCGCACACCCGGGGCTCCGTAACAATTCTAAGATTGTAGGGAACATGTCAACGGGAAGATGATAACGGGGAGATATAAAAGTTGATAAACTTTATTAAGTACTTTTTTTACTCAGCCTATCGCCTTCCACTGCTGAACGTAAGCCTCCCTCGTCGAGCTAACAACGTCCTCCAAGACAGCGGTAACGAACAACTTCAGAGAAAACACGAAACTTTTCTGGCGAGAAGTTAGTGTTTCTCGAGGTTGCTCCCTAACCTGTAGGATGAAAGGAGTGCTTTCGGAGGACGGTGAAATTTTAACGGAAGAACCACACGATTAGACGACGTTGGTTGACACCACGACGTGAGGTTGACAGTTAGGGGCCTGAGATAGTTTTTACATCCTTTTATTAGTTACAAATATAGACTAGTAACAGTCTTTTTCTATAATATAGTTATAAGTTTTCAATTTTTATCTTTATTTGAATTGTAAGTTCTCATTTTATCTGCCCTATAGATTTTATTACGCGACAAATTTCATACAAAATCTATGAAAAACGAATCACAAACGCTCGTAGCTTTTGATTACGTTGACTTAATTTTTCTTTCTGTAATCAAAGGGACTCTAGGACGAATATATTTGATGTTAATTTCAGCTTGAAATCAAAAAAAAACAGGCAAAAAAATATCTAATAATAAAAATCCTGTCTATTCCTTTGAGGTGCAGAACCCTAAAAACATAAAGCATACCGATATAAAGTGAAACGGGAACAGTTAAGAAATACTACAACAATATTTTAAAAATATCATTGTGTAAACGAAACTATTTTGTAATATTCTCTGTCTCTCTTAACAAAAGGGAACTGTGACATTCAAAAATAAATAACTGTTCTGTGAAATTGAAATTTTATATTTTTGCTCTTATTAATATTTAAATTTAAAGTAAATAACTTGTGCTCTCATTTTCTTAATATAAATTTAATCGGCAAATCAAAAATATTTTTGTTTTGATAGTTCAGTTTTTTAATTATGAATACGTATCGTATCGTATCATCGTTTGGGGATCGAACCCACTTTTGTCGCGTTTACGGTTAGAAATGCCACGACTGCCTCTATTTAAAATATTAAAATTTTCCTTCGAAATATATAAGTGTACGTTCACGCTTTTTCCAGACTAAAACTAACGAAACCAACTTAAATGTTAGGGTCAAATCCCTGTAGCCATCAAATGAACACGCTTTTTCTCGCATAGCGAGGTATGTGTACCACGAAGATTCAAACCCACAATCCTCGCCAGACACCAGCCTCGATACCAAATGAGACTCTTTTATAAATAACAAAATTTAGTAACAAAATTCAAAATTTTCAATACTGTTAAGCTTTCACTTATTTCTAACGAAATAGTTTTAATTATTTCAAACTAAAATATTTCGACTAAAATCAACTCTGTACAGTATACAATGGAACGGTTACCGCTTTTGTTCATAAATTTCAACGGAACGGGCGAATGCTAACTCAGTTAAGTAATATGTGTTTTGCTAAAATAATGTTTCCTGGCGTCAGGCTTCATTTTGTGTTGGAATTAAGGCCTTTGTTGTTTTGGTGTTTTATTTTTTATTTCTTTTCTTTTTTCCTATTAATTTTATAAATGTGAAAGTTTGTGAGGATGGCTGTTTGTAAACTAGTGAAAAGATTTAAATGTAACCAAATGATCCGTGCCCGCGCATCATCCGTTTTATCAACAAAGAATTCAGCATGAAAAATAAAAAAAAGACACAAAGATCAGTTCGAAGTCAAAAATTATGTTCTATTTCCCACTTCATGTCGAATTCTCGAAGCATTGAGGGCTGAGGAACGGAACTCAATGCCGCCCTTTATTTCGGTACGCGAGGAAAGGGAAATATTAAATATTTTTTCCCCCTACTGGAAATCGAACCCACAGCCTGCGTCACACACGCCTCAACACAAAACAATATTTCAAACAAATTATAAACTAAATTTTAATTTTTTTTAATTTTAATAAACAAATTATAAAACTACACATCGATATATAACATTTAACTAATAATATGCCCGATACTACTCTAATTGCTACAGAAGCACGTATATGCCAATTAATTATTATAATTAACAAGTTGGCTGCATTATCGGTACATTGCACGCACAACTAAATGGTACTACTATTAATACGCCTATTATTAACTAAACTATACCTGCGGCTTCGTCACCGGGGTGATGATGAAGATGAAGATGATGGAAGTACTGACAGTATTGTATCGAGGCCAGTCGTGGCGCAGGGACACGTCGTCCAGTTATGAAATGAAATATTTTATATTGCATACAGTTTTCGCGGTGTTGAATTTCGCCACTCAACACACAATGCCTCCGTAATTTGGCGGAAAGTGAGATTTAGAAATGTCTTAATAGGAACAGAGTGTCTTAACACGAGCCGCTCTGCCTACCCTGCTTTGTGGTAAAAAAAAGCGTAAAGCTATAGAAAAATGTAGATATGACACATTCGAAGTGATGTAATTGTTTATATTTATCCTTATCCTCGATAAATGGGCTATGCAACACAATTTTTTTTTTAATTCAGACCTCTAATTCCTGAGATAAGAGCGGTTAACCAAACAAACTCCTCAGCTATAATATTAGTATATCTATTAAAACGATATATGGTTACTAATAGACGATATGTGAGATCTAAATTAATTAAATCATCTTATGATATGCGGATGCTGTAAACTTATGTATGAAGATATACATCATTAAATGGAGGTGGTATGTCGCAAAATTAATTTTGAAGAATTTTCGATCAACGTTTCATTTGGGGTATTTAAAAAAAATGTTAAACGATGTAATATGTAACGAAAAGGTACGTTTTTTATATAATAAAAGAAAATGTAGGGAAAATGTTCTGGATAAATACGAGTCGGACTTGCGTAACAATTTCAGGATTGTATACTACTACAAACGAAAAGTACAAATTATAAAAGTTGAAAAACTTAAATTTGCGGATACTTTTGTATGAAATAAACTACAATTAAAAGCTTGTAATGATTTTTGTTTCTATGAAATATATATAAAATTTCATTTTTTGGATTTTTTCCTTTATTTGTTGCACTGCAAGTGTGTGTACTGCAAGTTCTCACTTCTTGCCATTCCATAATTGTAGATCCACGAGAAGTATCCTACAGGTTTTATTAGGCAGTGAACTTTATACAAAATGTAATAATAACGATGCATAAGCGTTAGTATCTTTTGGTGGTGTTGACAGACAGACAACAAAGAGATCGTATAAAGTTTCTGTTTTTTAGTTTTGAGGTACGGAACCCTAAAGTTCCTAAGAAGGAAACTAGGGTAGGGTAACCAAATTCAAGTCGGATACGCCTCTGAAAGGTAAAAATGCGAAGCATAACCCCCCAAAAGAAAAGTAAGTTAGGTTCTCTCTGCCTACTCAGCTACATACGGAAAAAAGCGTGAAACTCAAAAAAAAACATATAGACCATCGATCGCCGCATCCAAATATCATACATTCGTGATTCATATCATCAATTGTCAGTGCCAATATTATAATTGACCAGCTAATTTAATATCGCAGAGGAACTATTATGTCACGCTATAGTACTGCGATCGTTGTTTCATGTGGAATTAATACTACTATCGTGGTCTAATTGGCGTGTCATATTATGTCAGTCAAAGTCAGTCAGCCAGACATGTTATATCTAATATACGTACGTACATATAGCTACATCGTCGAATTTTGTTTTACTATACAATATTCTTTATTATACTGAAATACATAAAAAAAATCTTTATTTATCTTATAAGAGACCAAATTCGTCGTCTTTAAGCTGAATTAACGAAATTAGACCAAACTGATATAGGATTCGAACCCATATTAATTGACTGATCTTCTATTCTACAGTATCAAATGTATCATCAGAAAGGGCATATATGGTACAAAAAGCACCAGCATTCATGCTTCTTGCAAAGAAAGTACCGGATGCTCTCGCCGAGGTGCCTCTGCGGCCCATCTCTATAGAGTTCCAAGGGGAAGAAACTTTAGCTCTACACGAGGAGTGCTTAATGCCTGGTTGGCACTTTTTCTATAAGGGGGTATGAATATATTTTTTATATGTTATCTAAAATTATAGCATTTTTAATTTTATAAACATTTTTAATTACATAGTTAAGTTGGAACTGACTCTCGAGTTTTGTCTGAATTGATCGTAAAAATTTACGTCATTTATATATAAATTTATATATTTATATTTTAGAAAATATTACCTTGCAAGATAAAACGCGGCGTTGAGTTCCGCCATTTAACAGGCAATATTTCAAAAATTAAGTAGTTCTTGGGGAACAGAGAGTCTTAACACAAGTTACCTCTGCTATGGACTTATTATGGACGGTTTTTAGCTAAATCAAACGTTACGCAATATTTTAAAACCAGTGTCTCTTTTGCTCATCTATTGTTCCTTTTGCAAGTTAGGCAAAAGGAACCTAGTGTTAAGACACAAGACGTCCCTCACTTCCCGCTCACATTTCAAAATTGCGTGTTAACTGACAGAGCGCAATATACCACACTTTGTCTACCATAGCAAGGACATAAAAGAATATATACATAAAAAATAATATAATAAATATATACATATATTTAAGTAACTTAAATCCTAAGAGTGAATGTTCTCCAACAGATATTAATTACCACATATATTTTGTACTCGACCATCGGACGTCTAAAGGACTAACTCGATTCATTATTATTATGCATTTCCTTTACATATCGTGGCTCTTACACTATATACAATTACAAAGTGGAGCTTTAAGCTGTTTTATTAGATTATATTGCTATGGCCAGGATCTTTGTGTACAGGATGAGCTCTTGAAAATTATATATTTCTTGTTTTATATATAAAAAAAAATTGATGGCCATCGTGTCTCTATATATAGATGTCTGACTGTAAACGACGCGACGGTTGTGGGTTCGATTTCCATTTGGAGGAATGAATTATTTTCATTTTGTCGCTTTGGTAACAAGAAGGAGTGTGGTAAAACGAAATAATTAAATAATGCCTCGAAAATTAGACGCTAAGTGGGGAACGGTGGCTCTTAATACTATATTCTATCTATATATCCTGCTAACATTTAGAATATAGTGTGATATTTTTATGTACTTAGTGCCTATCTCGTGATTTTATGTGGTTGTTTCAGCTACTTTTACGATTTTGTTATTTTAGCTTTTAGTATACGGATGGAACCTGAACCTAAATAGGACATTCGTTCCCAGATTTTCGCCTCTTTTTTTGAGCTATTTGTTTGTTGAGAGGCGAAATTTAACGCCACGGTTTTTTTTGTTACCAGAGTGGGGAAACAAACCTAATTAATTTCTTCAGATAGGAATCAAAACCACACCACACTGTTGCTTTTATAGTCAAACGCCGAGACGCTGTGCCACGATGGCCTCAACTATTACGATTCAGATGTAATATTTTTGTATGATCAAAAATTCTTTCAAAATATTAGAATATAGTGACTTTTAGAAAAGAATTTCTTCACGCTGTATCCCGCATACAGCATGGTAGGCAGAGGGAACCTAGTGTTAAGACACTTCGTTCCCCACTTTCAGCTGAATTCTGGAGGCATTGCGTTTTGAGTGGCAGAACTCAACGCCGCGGTTTGCCTCGACACCAAAGCGAAGAAATAGAAATATAAATTTAAATAAATATTTCATCTCCTCGAGTGAGGATCGAACCCTCAAACAGTCGGTTTTACAGTCACACTTTGTGCCCATGCGCCACGACTGGCCTCTGAATTTTAAATGTATTTTCGTATAAACTACTTTTTAAGTATCTTTCATTTAAAATAAATATAATAAATCATAGTATCAAAATAAATAATAGCATATCCAAATAAATACTATCTGGCATCAAAAGAAAAATAAAAACTGATACTAATAGCAACAACTGTTCCCAGAAATTTCGGTAGTTCATTTGACTAGAGATTTCTCAACTGAATCGCAAAAGCCCACTAATTAAAAGATACAGGAATACGGTATACAATTTTGCTACTTTTACTTCGAGTTCACAAAGCTATGTAACGAGTAGTTTGGAGTTCGTGTAATGAAATTTTTTGGATATAGTTTAGAATGCAGGTTTAATTTATATATTCATTGTATCAAAGAAATAACTTTCTTTTGTTATTTCTTTTGAGTATGTTAAGAAATTGCATGAGCGTCTCCTTCCTTTGAAGTAGAAGTGTTTTTTTTTAGGGTCACATAGCAGGGTAGGTAGAAGGAATCCTAGAGTCCATTCTCATTAAAAACATTTCCGTTCCTCACTTGACGCAGAATTCTGGAGCCTCTGGAGGAGGAGGGTTGGGTGGCTTAGCTCAACGCCGCACCGTTACCGGAACAAGGAAATTAAAATATTGGGAATTGGGAATCGAACCCCCAATCTGTCCCGTTTACAGTTGCACGCTTGTGCTCCTGAGCCACGACTGGCTCAAAGAAAGCTAAAAGTGGACGAATAGTCTATTTTTGTTCAATATACCTTGCAGGTATTGATTTTATGTCTGATTGTCTGGTTAAGACAATTTACTGTTGGGTTCCGCAAGAATCCCCTTTTTTATTGTAGGTATATTATAAATATAAATCAGGTTGTCGTGGCGCAGGGGCACAAGCATGACTATAAACACACCGGTTTTGGGTTTGATTTCCAATCGGGGTAATATTTACCTTTTTTGCCTCCAAAGTGTAAAATGGTTATGGTTGTCTGTTCGACCTCCACTCAATATCTACTCTTGAAAGCAATGTGCAGCGTTAAGTTCCGCCACTCAACAAGCATTGTCGTGAATCGACGAGTGTATGTTAACACTATTCGCATTGCACTGCGTTTATACTGCCATACAGGAAATGTAATTTTTTTGAACTAAAGTTTACCCAAATTCAGTGGCAAAGCTACTAGTAAATAAAATAAACAAATGAGATAACAAATCAGATATAGCACACGGTTGGATGTCAGACCAGGGCGACACGCCAGCTCATCTCCAGTAATTAAGTGATCTCAATACACAAGCCATTAGACGCTCTGTTCCCAACTTACGTGTATATGGTGTATAGATGAAATTAGTTTAATTATAGATAGAACATCCAATATTTAGGTCAATTTAAGTTTTTTTTGCAAATAAAAATCGACTTAGAATATAATTTTACAAACGAAATTTTCATGTATATACTAATTAAATTATGCACACTTCCTCTCAGAAGTAATCTGGTAACAAAAACAATTATTAACGCCTTTCTTTTTGGCATCAAATTAAAAACAAATTATATTTTTATTATTTCATTACAGCACTTTTAAACGAACGACCCACCAACTAAACTAGGCATCCATGTAATCCTAGAGTACTATATTTCTTTAGCTTTACTCTTTATTCCTAGCGGGTTAGACAGAGAGAACAGAATGCCAAGTTCTATATTCTTCTTTCGTACTGTCCACTGTCATCCAATCGCACATACAGAGTACATGCTTCCGGAGAGTCCTGATGCTTTTCACGTGACCTTCCTCCTGTATCATCGATACTGTCTTCTCGGTGGTCAACCGAAGTTTCCCTATATCTCTCTTACCACTCACTCTTGCTTCATAAATTTACAACTTTATTATAAATTTATTTTGATATTTATTTACACAAAATTATATAGGCAGTAATTTTTGTATTTTACGCTATTCACATATTCATCAAAGTTATTTAAACTAAACAAGAAAAAAAGCTTCGAATTTCATATAAAACCCTTAAAAGGGTGAAGGGGTTGAACTTAAAAGGGGTGAAACCACCCTATTTGTACTTCCCTTACACAATAGTAGATGGCAGTGAACGTTTCTGAATCGCGCTATCGCTTCGTTCTGATGAACACTAAAATATCCAAATAATACTTGGACAGTAGAGCAAAGAAAGGAGACTTGCTTCTTGTAATTTTACTATATAATTTTTCGTGGCTGGTCCTAGAATTAAATTTCTAGGTCACCGCCTTAAAATTATGATAATTCTATGTAATTATAAATACATATTGGTAAGAGTTTCACGCTGTATCCTTCATACCACAGGGTATACAAAGAAAAAAGAGTCTGTCTTAAGACACTCCGTTCCCCACTTTTCGGCAAGTTTTCAAGACATATAGCTTAGTGACGAAACTCAACGCTGCGCTTTGTCCACCTACAGTTATTATATAGTATTTTTTTAATAAATTATTAAACTTAGCACGGAGCCCTATAGTAATTTGTAGCGACACTCTCTTAGCCACGTTCTATTTATCGAAACTTCAATGCAATTGTATAGTTTGACAACGACATCTTGTTATCTTGACATGTTCTGCGCTACTTATCCGTTCACGCGGTAGTGGACATTCGATCGATTATATTACTGTAGTGTCACAGCTGGTTGGTATCTGACTGTATACGATGGGTGTGGGTTTGATGTTTATTTTCAAGTTAAGTTTCAATTTTTGCTTGTAAAATCTTAAAGGGGGCGGAAATTGTAAAATTCAATTTATTATGAGTAAAATGGTAGTCATTATTTTGGTCACATTATGAGTATAGTGTTTATTTTTTACTTTTTTTTAACTTCACGCTGTATCCCGCATATAGCAGGGTAGGTAAGATGATTGATGACAAACCCACTATCATCGTGATTAAGTCTCTAACTAAATATATAAACTCTATAGTGTATAGACTTTATATATTTAACACAATTATAATATAACGAAGTAAGCAAAGAAAATGTAGTATTATGCCACCACTTTTGATTTTTTCAGGACAAAATCTATCCAGCGCATAAGTTCTTATTGCAGAGGCATATTCGAGTACAGTATTTGTCCATCGCAAAGAAGAGTCTATGGTGCAACACTATAACTTTGAAATTCCAAAAGGCTATGACCAACCTCGGATATACCGGGCTCTTCGACAAGGCTGCATCTGTGTGTGTTAGAGATGTAAGAGTTGAAGAACAATTTATAGTTTCACGCTGTATCCTGCATATGGCGGGGAGGCAAAGGGAACCTAGTATAGAGACATTCTATGTTCTACGTATTCTACATGTTCTAATAGTAGGTCCCCGCGTATTGAAGTATTGTTTGTCACGTGGTAGAGTTCAAGAGAAAAGTGAAAATAATTCATTTAGTGTGTGAATCCAACCCACAACCGTCCTGTTGAAATTCAAAGATTTATTTATTATTCACGTAAAATTTAGTGGCAGCGCTACCACGACCACGATAGTAAGTATTGTACAACTAGTAGGTAAATATAAAGTTAATATTGGATAAATATTTACCTGCAATTTTCTATAAAGCTATATAGAAAAGTAAAAGTCAAAAAAAGTCTTTTCTTTTTTTTTCAGCTTCACACTGTATCCTCCACATAGCAGGGTAGGCAGATTTAACCTAGCGTTAAGACACTGCGTTCCCCACTTTCCGCCCAATTCTAGAGGAATTGCGTGTTGAGTGGCGAGATTCAACGCGCTATGCTTCGACTCCAGAGCGAAGAAATGAAAAAATAAATTTAAATAAATATTTCAATTCTTCGAGTGGGGATCAACCCACAGTCACATTTTAGCCCCTGCGCCATCACTGGCCTCTCGGGCGCCACGACTGGCCTCTAAATTCTATTCGACTATTTCAATTAGTATGACTAATAGGATACAGTTTTGTTTACATATTACAGCCCGACAAAGAAGCTCAGCCTTGTCACGTAAGTAAAAAATATATATGTCTTTTTTTAGCTTAACGCTGTATTTCGCACATACAGACACACAGGTTGGCAGAAGGAACCTGGAACCCTAGTGTTAAGGTTCAACGTTCCCATCAGGACATTTTCGTTTCCTATTTTTCACCAAATTCTAAAGGTATTGCGCATTGCAAGGCAGAAAATGAAAATATGAAATATTTAATGTTCTCGAGTGAGAATCGAACCCCGAAACTGTCGCGTTTAGAGTCGCTTTCATGCTGGCCTTTTTACTATTCTTTACTGTTATGTTATAACCTTTTTAGTCTTAGCATTGACTTATAATAAACTATCATCTATATTATTATAAACTCTTAAAGTCCCACTACCACTCCTACTTTCTTTTCAGAATGTATAAAAAGTAGTGTTTTTTTTTTCTGGAAAAAAACTCTCCTACTTATACATATATTCCTTCTATTTGTTCCTCTAAGTATATGTTACTTTCACACATTTCCAAATCCTTGGATAAAAGAAATTTCATGTATAAAAATCACCTTCGTTAACTTAATTTCTTTAATTGTACTTAACTCGTTGATTTTTAGGGTATGTACGGCGCCCCACTAATATGCCGTGGAAAAGCATTTGGCATGCTCATGTCCCCTGACGCTCAGTGGGCGAACTGCACCGGATATAGCGCCACAGTCCATATGTTCAGTGCCGCGCATATACGGAATTTAATGATATGCGCCAGTGGGTAAGTGTCTAAGCGAGTTTGTATCATTATGAACATACCTACGCCGCGCTCTGTCTTGTTATCAGAGTAAGAAAATGCAAATTATTCTTTCCCCCAAATGAGAATCGAACCAACAACCTGCGCTACAAAAATAATTCAAGATCACAAAAGAATATGTAGATATACTTATATTTTCCTGCGGCTACACCCTTGAAATCATCAAATTAAAATTACTAAGAGCTGTGTATAAGTGACGCATTTCATTCTAAAACTATGTACACTGCGTTACATTGAAACATTTAACGTGATAGACTGATCCCAGGGCCCCCAGACCTACGTCATTTTAGCAAAGCTGAAATTTTGAAAATTAATATTCTAATATGTAGTTAAGACTGTATACGTACTTATTAACTTGAAAGTGGACCCTTTCAGAGGTGGCGTCAACATAAGGTAGTATACGCTGACGTTAAAGTAGAAACGCTCGTATTAAATTAAAAAAATTAAATTAAATTAGCTTCACGCTGTATCCCGCACACAGCAGGGTAGGCAGAGGGAACCTAGTGTTAAGACACTCCGTTCCCCACTTTCTGCCGGATTCTGGAGGCATTGCGTGTT
>DWQW01003470.1:0-22563 GCA_018249695.1 Heliconius erato demophoon
AAATTGTATTTTAATAATTTAATAACCTATATTTGTTACATAAAAGCAACTGAGGGTAACTTAAGCTGTACAGTCCACAAAACGCAGATACTAAAATGTCTCGTATCTCTATTGCAAGAAAGTCCAAGACGCCGTGCAGATCGCGGCACTGACGCGTTTTAATCGAACAATGTCTGTAATTACACTTTTCTTCAAACTATTTATTCTTCTGATACGATATTATTTATTCACTAGATAGTTTCAAAAATTACTTCAATGATTGGAAATCAAGTTTATTTATTCACTAGTACAAATATAAATTTAAGTAAATATTTCATCTCCTCTAGTGGGATCGAACCTACAACCAGTCGATTTACAGTCACACTATGTGCCCATACGCCACGACAGGCCTCTTGATTTTGTTAACCCTAACAATTCTAAAATATAAGGCTTATTTTTTTTTCTTTTTAATTTAATGCAATTGAGTAGTGTTTTTTTTTATTTGTTGGATTCTATTTATTGAGAAATGCTACAGGATATGTTACCTCACTTCAATCAGGTTCAACCAGGTTACCTCACTTCAACCAGGTTCGATGTAACTCAATGTATCCTATCTGCGGTCAGAGTTACCTCGGGCACCTAGAACGCGTCATATGACTTACGAAAATCTCAGTCTTGACCATGCGGCCAAAATTCAGTGATATAAAACAGCCTCCCTCGTACCTCTCCCAAGTCCCTACCTCCCTACCTCCCAAGTCTTTACCTCGGTATATTGTTTTAAAATTACTGTTAACATTATTAATTAAACACATATTTATCGTACACTATTTTTTTTGTGTAAAGTACCAATACATACACAAGTACCAATTACATAACTTTATAGCATTGCAACTTGAATGCTGCCTGCATTCAAGTGTTAACACACTCCGTTTCCTACTTTCCGCACTATTTTTGTGACGGAACTCAACACCGCCCTTTGTCTCGTTTCTAGAGCGATGAAATAAAAAAAGCAACATTCCTCCGAGTGGAAATCAACCCATAGCAGTCACATTTACAAGACGCTTATTTATGTTAACCTTTGTAAAATTCCAATTTTTTCCTTATCAATTATTATTAAATTGTAGTTTCATCAGGTCCTGGACGCCGGAGTGGAGTTATAATTAAATAAAGCTCCTTTGAAACGGCAAAACTGTTAAATAATAAGAAATATTGTTCGTAACTTTGTTAGAAAATATTTTTTGTTCAGAATTTCTTAAAAAATAAATTTGTAGAATTTTTTTTATAATTATTATCACAATATTATGTCACTGTTCTTTTATAAAATGTTTACTAAATTTCTTCTACTTTAGACGGTATTATGATAGTCTTATCTCCTTATCTTGACTCCTTTTTTTTAATTTTCCTTCTTTATGCACATTCTGCGCTATATTTTTTTCGCAAAATTTTCAGAAGTAAAAAAATATATTTTTAAAGAGAATCAAATCCACTACTTTTAAATTAATACTTTTAATAAATTTACTTTAAATTAATACTTTTGTTACTAGATTTTTTTTATTCTATCCATTTTACAACATATTGACATTTTAAGTAATATATACGTAATACAGAGGAGCAACTTCGTCCAGTGTGAAACTTTCAGAGGAAATTTGATCAGACCGTGATCAAAGTACAGGATATACCGTTAAAATATGATATTTTTAGCTGGCAACATTTTATATTAAATAAATTATTTTGTTAACTCTACATCCTTTTTAGAAAATATTTAATTACATTTTTTTGTATTTGTAAAAACTTTTTTCCCTCCATCTGTTTAAAAACATTTTTTAAAAAAGTACATATGCCTACTCAAGCCTCAGCTCTATAAGTTAATATCATTTTCAATATAGCAAAGATATATATATATATATATATATATATATATATATATATATATATATATATATATATATATATATATTTCTTATACACATTAGTGTATGTGATGATATATTTCATTCCCCCGAGTGGGAATCAAAGCTACGACTGTCGCGTTTACAGTATTCTAAATTTAAAATATTCAATAGAAATAAAAAATAAATAAAAATATATGTTACAATATCTGTCGAACTATAGTCATTAAGGCTGTTCGTGCACGTGTGGCCGACAGCGACACCCCGCACATGCCACGGGTATATACATAGGTATATCTAACGTTGTGGATTTGAAAGCTAGGTTGCAAATAAATATATTTTGAAATAGATTTTTGTGATATTAAAAATATCATCTTATTTTTAACGCGATGGTTGTAATGGGTTTGATTCCAGCGCCTAACCCACCTTAAAGGCTGGCAACGCACCTGTAGCTCCTCAGGTGTTGCACGGGGTCGTAGGCGGCGGTAATCACTTACCATCAGGTGACCCAAACGCTCGTTTGCCATGTCCTTTTCCATAAAAAAAATAATTTATTACCCGACTGAGAATCAAACCCACCAAAGCCAGATGCTGTGCCGCCATGAATATTCTTCTAATGCAACTTCAAATATTATTATTATTTCGAATCTACAACCACCATAACGCATTCAAAATCACCTATCACTAAACATTTAAGCCAAAAACAAAAACAATTCACCAAACTATGGCCTGGCCCACATATAAGTACAAACAAAATTCCAAGCGTGTGAACAATGTTTCACGTTACTTAATTAAATTCTATAATACGGTAGCAAAGATAAATAACTCACTTTAGACGCCCTCGACTGGATAGAACCTGTACTGTATGTATATCTATAGTGAGTATGGAATTGAAGATATCGTGGCGCAGTGGGACTGTGGGATGTTGGTTCGATTCCCAATTAAGAAAATAAAAATTAAGTATGTACTTAATTTTTATTTTCTTAGCGTTTCGAGATTGAGAGTAGGAATTAAGCGCCGCACTTTGTCTTAAGAGGGAAAAATGCCCAATCTGCTATGCAGAAAAATGCGTAAAACTGCCAGTACCATTAGAATAGTTAAACGTGCTAGTATATACATTCGTGCTTTTAAATGCTCGGAGTGCTAAATGAGTTATGTATGCACGTCGTTCTAAAACAAAATTTTCTCTAATTACACGTTCATGTCCATTTTATTATTATTATTATTTTTTCTTATTTTTAGCTTCACACTGTATCCCGCACGTAGTACTGTAGGTAGGGGGAACCTGGGGACCTTCGTACCCCAATTAGACACTTCCGTGTCCCACTTACCGCTGCCTTTTGTGGGCACTACATGTTGAGTGGTGGAACTCAACGCCGCCTAGTCAACAAAGCGAGGAAATGAAAATATTAAATATTTCATCATCACGAGTGGAAATCGAACCTATAACTGTCGCGTTTATAGTCGTTCCCGCGCTACGGTGGCCTCAAAATATAATTTTAATATTAAAAATTAAATAATACGATAACTAATTACTATTCATTTGTCATTATAATGCTATGAATATTTTATTAGATACTTGAACATTAATGTTTTCTGAAATTTCGATTTATTAAAAAGTTAAACTAAATTGAAGAATTTATAAAAGTTTTAGGACAACATTTTGAATTTGATTATTGGTATAGTTTATAAGATATATAGACAAAGATCTTTTTTCATTAAACAAATAGAGTTAAACAGTAAATTAGTATATCAGCGGAAAGTGGGGAACGGCGGTATCTTAATGGGAACGGAGAGTCTTACCACTGGGTTCCCAGGTTCCCTTTGTCTGCCTTGCGATGTAAGGGACACAGCGTGAACCTAAAAAAGTAAATTAGAATGGAATTGCGTCGAACCGTAAAAGTGATGGTTATGTGTTCGATTTGTTCTCAAGGCAATATTTGTAATATATTTTTTTATAATTAGCCGCTTTCCCCACTCAATGCGAAATGTCTTGAAAATCATTGCGTTTCTTATAAGTAATTAAATAATTAAACAGCGTCATGCTGTATCCCGCACAAAGCATGGTAGGCTGAGGAAACCTAGTGTTAAGACACTCCGTACCCCACTATCCGCCAAGTTCTGAAGGCATAGGCATAGCGTGTCTTATAAGTAATTGCTAGGTATATTAGTAAAACTTTTCTTTTCATTAAAAACTAACAGATATTGATTTACAAAAATATATTATTTCAATTTAACTAAGCAACTTAAAGTCAATAAAGTTAGTTCTATTATTAAAATATCAAAAAAAAATAATACAGCCTTTTCAATATTTAATATTCAATATTCAAGTCTTACCACTTATAAAACTAGCCAGTATATTCGTCATCATAGCGAGGAAATGTCGCATTTATAGTTACTCTCTTATGCCCCTTAAACGAAGTAAATAATTATAAAAAAGCTCCATTTGCCAACACCTATTCTAATCTATGAAAAAAAAATCGAACCTACGGACTGCTCTTTATTAACGAAGTCTTATCTTAAAACTTAAAAATAAAAGGCCAACATGCAGTCCATTTTCCGTCACAAACATTTAACACTGACTCAGACTGTAATGTCGTTGCGATAACACTCACTTTGAAAAAGTTTCTTTATTTTCAAAAATGTGCGACAGTAGTTAAGTTCCAGTCGAGTGGATGTAACAGCGTCTTGTCGTGCTCCACCCTTCCTTTTTTAATTTTATCATCTTTGTGTTTTATCGTACGTACCTTCTTTATATTAGGTTTGTGTTTATAATCTATATATTATTCCCTTTAGGATAGAAACATATTTTTTAAAATTATATAAAAGCTTGAAGCTGGATTTGATCCCGTCTCTTGGAAGCCGTTCAAGCGCTCTGGCGTTTAAGCCATAACGTAAAACTATCTATATATTAATATGTAAAACAAAAAATTGGTAACCCTTTTCACGTAAATCGTGTTGAAGTTCAGGAGCTTAAAATCTGATACATCTATATTTTATATAGCGAAGGAGTTTAGAAATGCATTTTTTTTAAATAGAAAAGCATTTTTTTTAAACAGAAATGCATTCTTTTTTTTAATAAAATTCATACACACTACTCTATTATGTAGAGCCATATTATACAGTTTTGTATAAAGTGACATGCACACGTTGTTATGACAACGCGTATTGTACGCGTTAATTGGTTCTCTAGTTTTCAAAAATGTGCGACAATAGTTAAGTCTCAATCGAGAGGAATTTTCAGCGTGGAGAGAGAGAGAGCTAAGGCTCACTCTCCATTTTTTTAAATTTTAATCAACTTTTAGTTTTATTGTAATTTCTATTGAATTAAGTTAATATTATATTGATAGGACTTATTTACCGTGCAAGAAAAAAACCCTAAAAGAAATTATAAAAACACAAAAAACATTGTAAATTTTCAATAGAAAAAGTAAAATACTCAAATAAAACAAGTCCTGACATACACAAATAGGGTAATGTTAGATAACTCTTAACACGTGTGCTCCACATCGAGCAAGAGATCTGTCACGTATACAGCAAATCCGAGCCAAATTCGTATGGGATCATCTCGATTTTTATTATTCAAATATAATATGAACTATATTGAAGGGTAAGTACGAAAAATGTTACATAATTCTAAAAAGAAATCTATCAAGATGCATTGCAATCGAATCTGGTTAAAAACATAATAGTTGGGGTTTCGATGACATTCAGGTAAACGAATTATTTTGTTTTCTGTTTTAAAGAAAACACGGTGTTGAGTTCCGCATCGTGCATCACACAATATTTCAAATCAGGGCGTATTTTTGGAATGCAGTTTTTTATTAATCTGATCTTATTTAACTCATTATTTACATACATAATATAAATTATATATAATATTTATATTTATATATTAATCCAAATAATCATAAAATATACAATTTCTGTCGAACAGAAATCGAGATCAAAAATGCTTTTATCGTTCGAGTATTTGAATTTCTTACGAGCTTACGTTACTGGATAAATTCCTTTTAAGATGTTGAACCAAATCGTCCGTGAGCGCGGAGCCTAAGTATACTGACCCTAACATTTTATGCGCACTTACTTTACATAATCTATGTATTGCAGTTAGGAAATTCTTGACTGTACGATGGACGTAGGTTCGATTTCCGTTTGGGATACAATTCATATTTGTTGTTATTCCCAGTGCTTAGAAAGGACAGGGAATACAGGCACTTTTCAACAGTGCTACAATAAAGGCTGATAATGAAGCTGGCATAAGTGTGTATATTTGTAGACATTTTTATTTTAGGTTCACAGACATCGTTGTTACAAGGCAAAGCGTGGCGTTGAGTTACGCCACTCAACACACAATGCCTCTAGAATTTGGGGAAGCCTCTAGGTAATGGGGAAGTCTTAATGGAAAGGGAGTGTCCTAACACTACGTCCCCACTGCCTACACGGTTATATATTGCTTATAAGCTGAAAAAAAATGTCAGAACACTTGATTATTACTTGCATAACCACCAAAACAAAACAGGAGATGCGTAAAAAATATATATTTATCAACAGTCTATAAAAAATATACTTACTCATCTCACAGTAGGGTCAAAGTGTATAAACGTTAAATTTATGATTTTAGCAATTTTTTTGTTCTTGAGTAAGTAACCTTAGCCAATAATGTTCCGCTTGACCGTGTTTACTGCTGCGAAGATTTTTTTAAGTAGGTACTTTAAAGATATTATAGTTTATATGAAAAGTATTTAATTTTTAGGATTTTAATTGATTTCTGAGGCCGTCGTGGTACGGGGCGAGAGTCTACTCAGGAAAGTGAAATATTTAATATTTTATTTCCTTGTTTTGCTAGCGAGACGAATATAACTTGAAGTTTTTTGTTTATTTGACCGAAGATAAATTAAAAAAACATATATTAAATGTCATTGGAAAAAAAAATAAAATGAATGAATACCTTTATCTGCACAATAGGTTAATTTTTCATATAACTATACTGTAGTTAGTGCAATTGCTGTTTTGGAGTTGTTTTAAAGAAACTGGGCGCTTATGATTACAACATAGTTTTTAATTAAATTAGTAAGCTTTAAATTAATTGCACATTATTTGTGTAGCTTCAAATAAAAAAAATGTTTTTTTCTTATTTACCTCTATCAAAGACGCTATAGCTAGTTGACGATTAACTGTATTTTTTTAATTATTAATTCTAGCTGTGAAGTTGTAATGAAATCTTAGAATTTGGATTTGAATTACTTGTAATAAATGTATCCTCATGAGTCTTGGCAAATATACGTAGCTTAGATAAATAAAAAATAAATTAAATCAGCTTCACGCTGTATCCCGCACACAGCAGGGTAGACAGAGGGAACCTAGTGTAAGACACTCCGTTCCCCAATTTCTGCCGAATTCTGCAGGCATTGCGTGTTAAGTGGCAGAACTCAACGCGGCGCTTTGTCTCGACACCAGAGCGATAAAATGAAAATATAAATTTGAGTAAATATTTCATCACTTCGATCGAACCCACAATCAGTCGGTTTTACAGTCACACTTTGTGCCCCTGCGCCATGACTGGCCTCAAAACTAGATGACAATACAATATTCAAGTTTCAGCGAGCTGGTGTGATGAGGGAGCCAGGACTTACATTTTGCAACTCTTCAAAAGTTACCAGTAAACCATTCGATTTAGGCGTATACAATTTATGGCATCGGCCATTCTACAAGCATTTGTGACACTTAGTGTGAAAAGCGTGTTTTTTTAAACTTATTCGAATAAGGCTTCTAAACAATTTAATTCTGTTGATTATTCTAAAGAAATATGTATTTTTGTTTCAGGTAAGTGAACGGAATGTCGTAATACTGCAGTAAGTAACCTATAACCGAATAAAGATGAAGTGACTGTAAACGTATCAGCTATGGGTTCCATGCCCACACGGGGAGAATAAATTAGTTTAATTTTCTCACTCTGAGCAGGAACTGGACAATGTGCTGCGTTGAGTTCCGCTGTCCACCACACAATATCTCAAAAATTAAGCGAAACCTGCTTACTCTACTGTAGGATAAGATACCTATAGCGTGAAGCTAAACAAAAATGTTATTAATAGGAGAAGAATCCAGAGTAAAACAACAAATTAGTCTCTAATTATAAATTAAGATGACTACTGAGGCGTTAAATGAAACGAGTATCGTAATTGCTAAGGAAATTACCCACGTCTGTTCTGTCGTCTGTGGTCGCATGGGAGCGAACCTTAATAAACTTATAGGAAAGTCATTTGGTTCTTGCAAAAGTATTTCGGAAATCAGAGAAACAATTTTTCTATATATTATTATGTTGTAATTTTATATTAAATTGTAATTAGAGAGAGGCCTTTGAACGGTTGTTGGAAGTAATTAATGGATATGATTGGGAATTATAATGTTTTTGTTTTGATTGATTTATTGTTTTTTTTTTTTTGAGATAATCCCGCTTTTCTGCTTATATTAAAAAATAGCTTCGCGCTGTACCTCTAGCGGGAAAGCTGTTGCTTTTTAAGAAAGACCATTATCCAATTTCGTCGATATTGTGCTCTTAAAGGTCAATTGAGGTCTCCCTCTAAACAAAAAGAACTAGTATTTTTTAAACTTCTTACACCCATTACTTTGTCAATTTTAAATAAATTCCTGTTCTTTACTATACGCAATGCCTCTAGAATTCGGCGGGAAATGGAGAATCGAAGTGTCTTAATGGGAACGTATTAACGGGAGTGTATTAACACTAGGTTCTCAGGTTCCCTCTGCCTATCCAGCTGTATGCAGGATAGGCCGTGAAGTTAAAAAAAAACTACCGCGATTACTGTGTTCATATACACATGAGATTATTTTCCCAACCTGTGAGAATAAATTATTACATTCTAGATTTACAGCGAGACTAGCCATATAAGTATACACGTCCACATTATTTTTATACTGAGTTTATAACTATTCACTAATCTAACTCGAAAAGAATGGAACAGGTGTCGAATTGCTTCGCATATCGTCACTGAACACTGAACATAACGTTACAATAGTCGTTTACTCACTTGTTTTTAGTGCCACGACCTTTTTACACGATTGGATGCGTGATAACTTAGTTTAAATTCTTCCATTTAGTGTTATTGAAGGCTATTTAGCTCTTTCCTATCTTATGTGTTAAATTAGATTTCAAATTGCTAACGGGACAGTTGTGGGTTCGACTCCTATTCGAGGGAATGAATAATATTCTTTTCCTCACTCTCAATGTCTCAAAAGTGAAAAATGAACAATCCGTTTCCCGATTTCCGCATTTTCTATTTCCTATATATTTTTATATTTATATATTTTTAATTTAATTTTTTCTATGCAGGAAAACGCACGGAACGGCTTTCTTTTTATAAGTATTATGTTTGATGTTGACCATCGTTGCTTATTAGGACAGTGGTGGGCAGGATAAGCATTATTTTTATAAAAATATAAATATTTTCTCATTTTGTTAAAACGGTGCCTCTTACCTTACCCTTAAATGTGTACCTCTTATAAAAAAATATTGTGGAATATCTAATTTCATTTCATTACACGAACAAGTTTCACCCCAGTGCAAGTCAATTATGATTTTAATTGAAGCACGCTGTGAATTTGACACGACTGTACCTACTGATATATCGAGAACGTATCAATCTATTTTATCACATTTTGTCAAAATAATAATAAACGGTTACTAAAATTGTTATTTGGCCTTAATTAAATATATTGATTAGTGGCTATTGTGGCACAATGGGCCGTGTTTAACTTTAAAACCGTGGATGTTGGATTCGATTTTCCCTCAGGGTTAAGTATCAGTTATCCGCTTTAGTAAGATAAAACGTGGCGTTCAGTTCCGTCACTCAAGGTAGAGTGTCTGGGATTTGGATGGAAAGCGAAAAGAAGAGTTTCTTGATATAGGGAACCTATCGCTATATCATCTCCATTAGTAGAGCACTCCATAGCAGAGTAAGCAGAAGCAACTTAGTGTTGAAAACTTCCGTTCTCACTTTCGGCCAGATTTTTAAACATATCGTTATGAACGACGAAACTCAACGCTACGATTTGTCTTCTTATCGAAGCTAGAAAACAAAAATTATTTATTTCCTCTATTGGAATCAATCAACGTCGCGTCTACATTCGAACACTGCTACTATACCCTCGTGTCACGATCGTATATTTAAATATTATTTAATCAGAATCTAATATCAGTATGCGAGTATAAGCATATTACTAATGTTATATAAACTAAGATAGCAAATTCAACTTCCCACAAAGCAAGCAAAAACAGATAGCGGAGCTTACTCAAACACGTTATATTACGCGTTTACGCAGCTAAGCCAACTATAAACGCAAACTAGAAGTTATCTAATAAAATTATAATGTATATAGATGAATTATTGTTGTATGAAAAATATTTTAGTTCAAAATGAAAATATTTAATGAATTTTGCTTTGGCCTTTAGAAATATTTTGAGAAGGAAACGTAATTTCAATGTTTTAAAAATGATATTTTACATTAAGGATAAGCTTCACGCTGTATCCCGTACACAGCAGGGTAGGCAGGGGGAACCTAGTGTTAAGATACCTCGTTCCCTATTTTCCGCCAAGTTCTGGTGACATTGCGTGTTTCACACTTTATACAGTGACAAAACTATTGAGCCATACACTACGATTAGCCACTACCCACCTACCCTCAGGTGTCACTCTGTCCACATACAGGCACTAGTATAAATCCGCTACAAATTCCGTCGCCACGGCTCCGGCTCCGGCAACGCTATGCAAATTTCATTTACGCGTAACCCACTCAACAGGATTGCACGTGATTGATGGACGCAAATTGGAAATGAGTTACGCGTCGCCAGATAAAGATGTCGGAAATATGTTTATTTTTAATAAGAAGCTGATGGGTCTTGAAGCTATTGTGGTGGATACGAGATGGTTAGGAGCCCGATTTGAAATTGAAGGAATGATTATATTTTGTTTATAATTGGTAGGCTTTTATTAGATCCCTTCAGACTACAGCGAGCTGATGATGATGATGTTAAACGTTGATATGGTTTACTGTGGTACAAGTTTAAATGAAGGTACCTTTTAAATTTCAATTCAAAGACCCTTCGTTGAATGATATCGAAAATATGGATGACAGCAATAGGTTCAATAATAGCTTCACGCTGTATCCCGCACACAGCAGGGTAGGCAGAGGGAACCTAGTGTTAAGACACTCCGTTCCCCACTTTCTGCCGAATTCTGGAGGCATTGCGTGTTGTGTGGCAGAACTCAACGCCGCGCTTAACCTCGACACCAGAGCGAAGAAATGGAAATATAAATTTAAGTAAATATTTCATCTCCTCGAGTGGGGATCAAACCCACAACCAGTCGGTTTTGCAGTCACACCTCGTGCCACTGCGCCACGACCGGCCTCTATTTCAATTATTTTATAATTTCAGCGAATTCAGACATGTCTGCAATATATTTATAATAAAGATCACTTTCGATATTGTAAATATAATTACGCCTAGATATCGTCAAATATTATTATTTTAACTTCACGCTGTATCCCGCATATAGGGGCACCAACTAAGAGAATTTAATGGTAACACCTTTCGGCCAACACAATTTGCGTGACGTCTTATTATTACAATAGAATTATAAAAAAAAATCATTCTTCGTGTAGAAATTGAACCCACATTAGTAACAGTCACCAGTTTATTATAAGAATATACACGACGTAAGTAAGATACATAAACAAATTGACAGACAGCAGTTGTGTTAGTTACATCGATTTAGTAAATTAAATAATAAAGTTTTCGTACCGGTCCACTTGCTCGCCAACATATTAGAACCAAGCATGAATTCCTTGACCCTGAGAGGCTATTCAGATATGCACTTTAGCTTTGCTCTAATTTAATTAAAGTTTAAACGAAAGACTAAAGTACTTTCTGTGTTTTATAGGGCGTGGAGTAATATTATTTAATAAGAAGGGACAGCTTTTGGAAATATCAAGAAGCTTTTCACATTGAAACGAAGAAATTATTATGATTGGCTTAAATTTTCATTTGATATAAGTTCAAAAAAGTTTGAGGCCATCGTGGCTCAGGGGTGACTATAACGCGACGATTGTAAGTTCGATCCCTACTTGGGGGAATGAACGATTATTTTTTAATATTTTCATTTCTTCGCTCTGGCACCAAGGCAAAAATCCGGCGTTGAGTTCCGCCACTCCACGCGGAATGCCTTGAAAAATTCGACGGAAAGTGGTAAATGGAGTCTCTTAACACTTGGTTCCCTCTGCCTTTGTTATGTGTGCGATAGCTTCAAAGTATCAGTACAAAAGTAAAGTTTATTTTTTAATAAATTTATCCAAAGAATAAATATCGCAAAATGTACATATCCACAAATATAGTTTGAAACAACTTATTCGATAGTTTCAAGAAACACTAACCTCTTTAGTTCATAAATTTTTACCGTCAGATAGATGCACTTTCCCTTTACACTTTAGCGTTGCATGGTAGCGATGGGGCCAATGACTCGGTCTATATAGCAGAAGCTGGAACGTTTCTCTGGAACTTTCTTTAAGGTGGATTTTGTAATTTTCTTGCATAAGTTTTTTAAGTCTCAGCTTGTGAGTGTAAATGTGGTATTCATAGGTTCGATTTCCATTCATTAGAATCGATTATTTCCTTGGTCTGGCAACAAGAGAAAGTGACTTGAGTTCCGCTGCTTAGCACGCAATCTCAAGTTTACCATGCTACATACAGGATACATCGTGAAGCTAGAAAAAGATATAGCAATACAATGTTTAATTTTTCTAGGAAAGTTACCTTAATTTCAGCTTAAAAATTGAATATTAAAAGTAGGTCTATCTTTAAATTAAAGTCTATACATCAAGCTTTTCTATTCTTAAAAAGATTGAAATAAAAAAAAAAATTAAGCTCGTATTAAATACCAGCCAAGACTGAGTCGAAGTCGCGCACGACGGGTTCTGTACCGGTATCTATAAGAACTTCAAAAATAAACATATTTTTGTATGTTTGTATCCTTAAATAATTATTTTATTAACTTTTTTATGAACTGTTGTGATATAGGTAATAAAAATAGATCATTTGTGAAATTTACTACTGTCTAAATACGACGGTTCATGAGATACAACCTGGTGACAGATGGATAGATAGAAGGCAGAGTCTTAATAAGGGTCAATGTCCTGTTTAACCCTCTGGGAACTGAACCCTAAAAACTAGAGAATGCTTTTAAAATGATGGCCAATGGATAACAAGTGAAATTTTCTGTGTCAAGATATAGTTACTCCCCCCGGAGTAATAGAATTAGAGTATCGAGACTGTATATTATGTCATATAAGCTACTTTATTTTATCAATTTTAAAGTGTTTTACATACTAATATACTATAAAAATATTTTACTTTTTACATAATGTATTGGCTGTATACTTTAAGTAAGGTGGAGCACTCACAGGCGTCGCACTTACAACAGATTAGACAAAGGGAACGTAGTGGTAAAGTAATACGTTTGCCACAAATTCGCCGAATTTTTCAGACATGTTTTAAGTGACAAAACTCAACACCAAAATCTCAAATTTAAAGAAAATGGGCATTTCTTAATAAAAAATACAAATATATTATTTTATAGGCACGAGGTCAAGATTCACGGAACCTTTTAGCACAAGCTATGACGACACACAGACATACATACATATATACATCCCTTTTATAGATCTCGCCTGTACCCGATATTAAATGTTTACGTTCGAACGTTTCGTAGGTAAATGTAAACAATGCTCTGTACAGAACACTCTCTGCAACAAGTTTTGCCTGTTCATGTATGACCTTTAATACAATAAAAATAAGATCGAAATTTCTTTAAATTTCATATTTCGCTCGCTGTATATGGACATGGATTTCTGCCTGATATTTCGTAATCTCGGTATATGTATCCGAACCGTATCGTGATGTCAATACAAAATATATTTTCTATATTTTTGTCGGCAAATAATGACTTTAGGGCATGAAAGTTATTGAAGTTATTAGAATTTAATATGAGAATAGATTTTATTCAGAATGTTTGTTTTATATTAAAGGTACAGCGCAAAAACGATTTTTGTAACATTGCAGTATGGGTCCAGGGCTCGATTTATAAAGTCATATAATTTTATTCAAAATAAGAAGTTACATTCTTATAAAATAAGAAGTTCCATTTTTAGATCGTCAAATAATTTACCACCAGTTCATTAAAATAACTGGCTCAGATTTGAAAAAAATATTAAGACATTGCGTGTTCAGTTGCGAAACTCAACACCGTGCCATGCCTCGTTACCAGAGCGAGAATATCTACAATCCTTCAATTTATACTAACGTGATATTTTACCAGATCTATTTCATCTCACTCAACTTAAAAAAAAATTAAAACGCTTCACCATTAACCCTCCAAACGCTTACCCAATACAATATTGACCCAACAATTCCTCAACACAACTTACAGCATCTTAAGCCAGATATCAATTTTAAGCATCACTAAACATCGATAATTGATAGATCCTATACAAATATTTGCCACGAGACTGGTACCTATGTACTTACAGTCTGTCCGAACATATTAATTTCGGCGTGAAAGTTTATATAAATAGCTCTCTGTTCAATTAAACCCGAGGCGCGATACAGCATAATCTTGTGTACTTACGTTGAGTAAGTTGTCGAGTGAATTGTGTGTGATTTAGACCGCTAGGGCCTAAAGCGTTATAACCGCGCATTTAAGTGTTTACATACGAAATTGGAATTTAAATTTTCCATTGCAATGATTCGGAATTTGGTTTGTGTTTTGCGAATGTTTTTTTTTTTGTTTCACGCAGGCAGAGAAAATGTAGTGTTACGACACTCTGTTTTTCACGTTTTTATTGAATGGCGGAGCGTAAAGCGTTGAATAAGAAAACGTTCTTATTACAGCTTCAAAGTATCTTGCATATGGCACGGTAGGCGGAAAAAAATTATAGTGCTCCTTTACTTTATAGTACTCATTTTCCGCCCAGTTTTCTATATTATATGAGAACAACCGCCCAACATTATAAACACAACCAGAAAAAGCAGCTTAGTCGTATTTTTAATGAAATTTAGTTATTGTACCCAAGCCATATTGGTAATTCATAAGAACAAAGAATATCCATCAGTGTTACGTCTTGAGATTATGTTTAGATTGATTACGGTGAAGAAATCAGTGAAGAAAGATAGCACAGTTTTATAAACTCTGCTCGTTTCTATCATATTGGATGTTGTTATATTACTAAGCTAACGCCACAATTTGTCTAGTCAGATCGGGGAATATTAAAACAACAAAAAAAAAAGCGCGAAGCAAACTAGTAATAATCGCGTATACTTTTACTCCCAAACCTTGAGGCTGTAATAAAAAAAATCAAAACATGCCTTTCGAATGTGAATGCAGGACCACAACGTATGTAGTACTCCGCCAGCAATTTTAAATATATATATAAGATTTCCGTTACTGATGACTGACATACGACGCATATACGAATTTAGAAAGGTTAGAAAGCTTAGGGTGGGTACTAAGAGAGAGTTTCTTGAATGTTCTACAATGGCAAGGAAAAACAGAAAATAGAGAAGCAAACAAACAAATGAAGTGCGATGACGAAACCTTTGTTTCTTTTGTTCTTGTGTCATTTAGAAAAAGTCAAAGAAAACAATTTGTATCTATTAGTAATTCAATATCGATTAACAGTTAATCTCAATTTGTGTCTGAAGGCGCAACTAAATTGTTTGGATTGGCAGAATAAAGGTTTCAGTAAAGAACATTAGTTTAGGTGCGAAAATAATCGGAGTGACTGTCGTGTAAGATTTATTACGTTTTTGTATAGTTTACACGAGGCTGCTGTAGCACCGAGGTATAGTGACATTGTAGCGTGTGCCTGTAAGCGCGACGGTTATGTGTTCGTTTTTCACTCGGGGCAATAATTATTTGCATTTTCTCTCTCTGATAAAGAAATTTTAATTTTGACTTCTGCGACTCAACACACAATTTCTATAAAATTGCGTGAGAAGTGGAGAACGGCGGTAACACTATATTTTCTCCTGCTTCATTGCGCTTGTAAAAGTGCTTTTTTATAAAAGTAAGACAAAGCAAGGCATTGAGTTCCACCATTCAACACACAATACTTCTAAAACGCGTAGAAAATCGACGGAGTGTCTTAGCACTTAGAACCTCTGTCTGCAGCAGACACGCGCAAGCAGACGAAAAATAAAAGTAGCTACAATCACCACTCTTTCTTTCAAGTTCATATAAAATCTTTACCAGATTTGAATTCAAAAGTTATAATACATTGAATAGACTAAAACTATTGAGTCTTAGCCTAGCAATATCATATTACTATAGTTTACCCGCCTCAAGTAATTCCGTCGCTATTCTTTTGATCCCAACTTATTCTACAACAGCAGGGTTTTGTAAATATATTTTTGAACGTATTTATTTTTCGATGCTCTTCCCCACTTTAGAATTCAGTCCTCGTGAGTCTTTTTAAAAATATATTTTTATATTATTTAATCGTTTCTGAGAGAGCGTTTCGAGGAAATTTTATTTTGAGATGTTATTATGGCGTTTAATTAAAATGACTTTTTGATGTTTTTAGGGTTCTGCAACCCGTAAAGAAAAAACGGAACCTTTATAGAATCACTTTGTTGTCTGAGATCATTTACTTATGTTGAGATTGCGTTGAGGTATCAAACTAAAATTAAAATCATATATTCAAGTCCATGATCCTGTTTATCTCGTTTTTAATCAACGCTATTCAAAAGTGCGAGCATTTGAGCCGTGTTTTTGCTGCATTTTGTATAAAATTAGAGTAATCAAGTCCTGTAGGGTACTTCCCGTGGACCTATAGATATTCACAAAGAACTGAGAACTTAAAATACTAATAAAGAATTATTGGAATTTCATAGAAAAAGATCATTAGAAACTTATATTTGCAGTTCATTTCGTAAAACTCGAAGCTGTCGTGGCGCAGTGGCACAAGCGTGCAACTGTAAACGCAATGGTTATAGGTTATAATTCAATTCCCAATTGAGGAAACGAAATATTTAATATTTTAATTTCCTCGCTCTGGTAACAAAATATAACGCGACATAGAATTTTGTTGCTCAACAGTTCCTTCAGAATTCGGCAGAAAGTCGGGAACAAAAAATGTATAAACTTATACTTGTTAATTTTTAAACAAAATGACTGCATACGAATGCAAATTTAAGTGTCTCAAATTTTGCAAGTTGTACTTTCCGTTGAACTACAATCCTCGATCCTATACGGAACCTTGAGGGATTGAGTCCGATTCGCATTTGAGCGGTTTTTAATGTGTTAAAATTAAAATTTATAATAAGAAGAAGGCTTACAATAATTAATAATGTCACTAATAGTGATAATGTCCTGTATTACAGGACATTTTCTTTGATTGGATTTAAGTTTAGGACCAAGTAACTGATGATGGGATGTAAAGCTATAAACATTTACCTCCTCTTTTTTAACAGCAATCTCATCTTATAATCCGCATCTAAAAGTACTTTATTAATATTGAATGAAATAATTCTCTCCTAATCATAATAAAAAATTTCATATAGAAGACAGAAGAAACTTAGTGGACGAGACATTGCGTGTTCAATTGCGAAACTCAACACCGCGTTTCAATGAATGGATAAGAAAATATAATATTTAATTTATTTATAGCAAATAAAAAAACCTTTCTTGTTTTAGACAGATTTACATTCAAAATTTTGTCCAACAAATAAATTCAACAGATTCTTTGCATCAAAGTTTGTATTGAACTTTGTTTATACAGAAATCTGTACGGCGTATGCGAGAACACGCGCTACGCATATTGCAAAGTGGTTACAGATCGTATTATATAGCGAAAGCTTGTTGTCGCAATTTTTAAGATGTTTGCTTTGCCCTAAATTATTTTTTGTTTCAAATGTTTTTTTTTTTTCTTCTTTATTGAGGCCGCCGTGGTGCAGTGGCATCCGATAGCTATAGGTTGAATTACCATTTAGGGGATTAAATTATTATTAATTTTTCGTTCTGGCAACAAAATAAGAGAACCGTGACGTCGATTTCCAATATTCAACTCAAACAAGCAAAATCTCAGAAATAGTGCCGAAAGTGCGAAGTTGTCTCTTGACAGAGTGTCTCAACACTAATTTCTCTCTACCTAACACCGCTATATGCGGGATTCAGCGTAAAGCTTAATAAAATATTTAAAAATATCATTACAACTTAAAGACGAAACATTATTTTATCTAAACTTAAAGTGACACTTCTCAGTAAAAGGCTATCGGATCCCTTTTTTTCATAAAAAACTTTTACACAATTCATTATTATCAAATTGATTTTTTTTCAACTTTTATCAAGTAATGCACTGGCTTAGTGAGGTTCAGCCTAACCCCAGTGAGGGGAAACCGTTTGTTTTATAACTTTCAAAGTAAAATATCTTGTACCCTATTAATGTCCTAGAGGCAAAAATTCTTGGATCTTTTTTTAGCGTATTAAGCTTTTTATAGAATGAAATGGCCTGTTCATTCTTATAGAAACATTCTTACGTCGCTCACTTGTTAAAGTCTTACGGAGTCTCAGATAAGAGACGTTGGATTTACTTAATGTTGAAAATGTTTTAATTTTTTTTGTTCTATATATACTTTTTATTAAAGAAATATTTAGATTGTTATGTTTTTATTATGTTTTTGTGAGGTTAATTAAAAATGTGACGGTTAAGAAGAGTCTGAATATATGCGATGGTTTTAGATTCGATTCCCTCTCAGCATAGTGCTTATATTGGATTTCGACAATAATTTAGCACTATGTTCTCGGTGCCTAAACAATGTCGCTTGAATGTCTTAACACCAGGTTCCCCATGGTTCCCTCCTTCTACCTAACATAATAAGTGTAAAATAGAATATGAAAATACATTTATGTATAATAATATCTTTTGTCTTCCTACAAAATCTAATTCAAAGTGGATATTAATAAAATTTACAAAAAAAATCTATCTTGATTTAGAAAAGCACTACTTGTAAAAGGTAAAATACTAATAACATATTCTTTATACGAAACACTCATTAAGGCTTAGTGTTTGTGAAACATTTCAATGCGACAACGTTTGTTTTAGCTTGCGTGTTTAGAGAGTAAAATACAGTCTCTAAGTGAGACAAATGTGGAATACATTTTATCTTTACTCTTTAAATCAGCTTCACGCTGTATCCCGCACACAGCAGAGTAGACAGAGGGAACCTCGTGTTAAGACACTCAGTTCCTCACTTTCCACCGAATTCTGGAGTCATTGCGTACTGAGTGGCGCAACTCAACGCCGCGCTTTGCCTTGACACTAGATCGAAGAAATGGAAATATAAATTTAAGTAAATATTTCATCGGAGGATCGAACCCACAACCAGTCGGTTACAGTCACACTTCGTGCCGCTGCGCCACGACTGGCCTCTATATTTTATCTTTACTGTTTAATATCTTTACTCTAAAATTAATATATAATATATTTAATTTGAAGTTGTCGTTGCTCATTGGACGTTTTGCTGGAGAGTGATGGTTGTGGATTCGATTCACAAGAAATTGCATGAGAGAATTAATTATTTTCTTTTTCTCCCGGTTTTTCTTGTTGCCAGAACAAGACTAAGCGCGGCATTAATTTCCACCAATATTTTAATCTTCAATATTTTGAAAATTGGGCGGGAAGTATGGAAACGATTGTATCCAGCATTTAGCTGAGTAGGCAGAGGGGATCTAGTGTTTAGATAGTCTTTTTCTCCCTTTGCGCTCAATTTTTCTAGACATTGTAATTTGATAGGTGGAGCTCTACACCACGCATTGTCTTGTTACCAGAGCAAGAAAATAATAGTAAATTTTCCCCGTAAGTGAAAATTGAACCTACAGTTGTCACGTTTACAGTCTTCTTTTTAATACATATTGGATTAAAAGTTATAAGCGCCTTGTCCACTTCTAATTGTGTTTATATTTTTCAATTTTATTTTTGGCCTTTTTCAGCCGTTATATTTTGGATGGCCGAAGTCACGAGATATAGAGCTTTTCTATAAGCTTATTAAATGTAAAAAAAAACCTTGTTCTATACTATTTAATACATATTAAGGATAACAATAAAGAAACATACGAGACGAGTGTCATCGACTTTTAAAAAATTACTGATATATATATTTTAAATTATTGGTAATATAATATATATATTCTCTCACATTTTCTACCCAAGCTGCTATTGTAGAACATTCATAAAATTAACTCATGACCATAAATGCTATCTATCTCTATATCTATAAATCAATTTAATTATTTCAATCTCTCAAACCTATGTACTTACCCAGCGTCTAATAATATAACAATTTTATAAAGCTATTATCGTTAAGATTTATCTGTAAAATTCCTCACAGGCGGTGTAACTCGATTAAAAATTCATTCAACCGTCCACGCCGACCCGCGGGAATAATTTAGTGCGATTCACACTTTCAACGCGCCAGGCCCTTTTTTCGCACGTACCCATATATACATATACTTATATCATACTAGCGACCCACGACAAACGCGGCTTCGCCCGCTTAAGCTTATTGCTCATTAAGCTCATAAAAAATCAGCTTCACGCTGTATCCCGCACACAGCAGGGTAGGCATAAGAAACCTAATGTTAAGACACTACGTTCCCCACTTTCCGCCGAATTCTGGAGGCATTGCGTGTTGAGTGGCAGAACTCAACGCCGCCCTTTACTTTGACACCAGAGCAAAGAAATGAAAATATAAATGTGAATATAATATATTCACATTTATATTTTCATATTACACATTTATATTTCATATATATTATATTTCATTTCCTCGAGTGGGGATCGAAACCACAACCAATCAACTTTACAGTCACACTTTGCGCCACTGCGCCACGACTGGCCTCTTCTTCTAGTTATATTGTAGCATATTTGTAATTCTGTTAAATAAAAAGTAATTTATTGTTAAGTTTCATCTATATCCGTACATTAGTTTTTGTATAAAAGTGGAACAAACATCCATCGTCACAAACTTTTATATTTATAATCGTTATTAGGTTAAGATAAATATAAAAATCTTTCGTGTGACGTACAGACAAAGAACAGTCGAGAGTACGCGGCGTCAAACGCTGAATTTTTGTATGTAGAGGCCTCAGGAGAATTGAGAAGTAAGAGAGAATTTCTGGAAAATCCTGTAGGAAGGAGATGTAATGGTATTTTACTGCTTGTAGCCGTAACGAAGTTGCGAACTTTATTAATTCTTTAAAATAATACATCTATAACGGAACAAATATATAAAGGAAATGTAATAGAGAGACCAAATATATTATTAAACAAACAACATTTTAAAAAATTAAAAACAAATACCAATTCTAAACAACTTATGATTAATTATATTTTTGTATAAACAAGAACGATTCAGGATATTGAGTAATAAATCAAAAAATTGAACTGTATGAGACGGTGACACTCTACCAATCATAATGTTTGACAAACGAACGAATGAAAGGCGATAATAAATGTTTCACAGTGGATATATGCAAATTGGCGCAACAATTCTCTCATATAAAATATCTAGATTTGGCTATATTATTAATAAGTATATATTTTTTAGTTTTTTGGTCATTTAAGATATATTCGGCGGAACTTAATTCCGTTATTCGATACTTAGCTATTTAATACTAGAATTTATCGATCTTCTTTACTAAATCTTCTTTACTTCTTTACTAAGATATTTTTATAAATCTATCTTTATTAAATAAAATAAAATTACATCAGCTTCATCCCGCACACAGCAGGGTAGGCAGAGAGAGGTCAGTGTTAAGACACTCAGTTCCCCATTTTCCTCCGAGTTCGGGAGGCATTGCGTGTTAAGTGGCGAAACTCAACGCCGTGCTTTGACCTGACATTTGCCTCGAGTGGGGATCGAACCCACAACCAGTGACACTTTAAGCTTTTACAGTGAGCTTTTACAGTCACACTTTGAGCCCCCGCGCCACGACTGGTCTCTTTAACTTTATGTTCAAACCATTAATAACGTATAGTAAAATATAGCAATATATATTATAATCTAATAAATATTTAGCATAGCGGAGGGACAGGGACAGAGTTTTAATGATACGAGGTAGTTGTGGCTTTGATCTCCTTTCGAGAAAATACATTATTTTCTTTCTTCCCCTTTATAAACGTAAAATTCGGGGTTGATACTCGTCACTTAAGCCGCAAGTCTCGTATTTGGGCCAAAAGTAGAAGATAGACAATTTTGACACTAGATTATCTCAGACTATACTGCAATGTGATAAAAGCGTAAAGATAATTTTAACATTATCCTAAATTCAAACAGAATTTACAATCACCGTCTAGTAAGACAGTCCACACCGCGATGTTTTGTAATAAAGTACCTAAACATAATACCATAATCCTTTTTAGACATCAAAACATTAAAAACTATCTATATTCAATACACGAACTCCATACAAAATAAACTTAATAAACACCTATTGTCCATTCAATGGCGAAAATTCGAACTGAAAACAAAGGTCGCATCTAGGGCGGTATCAGCACGCTGCACCCGCCGCAAACCAATCACAAAATATTTGCATTCCGTTGAAAAAGTAATACGATTATTAATTTA
>DWQW01003471.1:0-22556 GCA_018249695.1 Heliconius erato demophoon
TAATTATCTACGTGAAGTCTTGACTCTGGTGTGGTTCAGAGTACTACTCGTACTCTGCCACATAACCTCGACTATTCGGGTAATTGATTATTTAGTTAATCAATTATTATCGTAGTTATGAATGTGGATAACACCTATTTGAAACTACCTTGCTAAAAGTATTTATGTTAATTAAAATTGCTTTTTGTACATATGTCATGTGTTCACATGTGAGTAGAAGAACCAAAAAATATAAAAAACAATAAAAATATAAATAATATTATATTATTATATTAAAAACTAATAATTTATAATATAAAAAATATATTAGTTTCTTTAATATTCGTTTTTAATATTTAATATAGTACGGAGAGTTCGCAGAGTTCGCAGAGGTCGGAGAGGTCGGAGAGTTCGCAGAGATCGGAGAGTTCGGAGAGTTCGGAGAGATCGGAGAGATCGGAGAGATCGGAGAGATCGGGGAGATCGGAGAGATCGGGGAGATCGGAGAGATCGGAGAGATCGGGGAGATCGGAGAGATCGGGGAGATCGGAGAGATCGGAGAGATCGGGGAGATCGGAGAGATCGGGGAGATCGGAGAGATCGGGGAGATCGGAGAGATCGGGGAGATCGGAGAGTTCGGGGAGGTCGGAGAGTTCGGGGAGGTCGGAGAGATCGGAGAGATCGGAGAGTTCGGAGAGTTCGGAGAGTTCGGAGAGTTCGGAGAGATCGTAGAGATCGGAGAGATCGTAGAGATCGGAGAGTTCGGAGTGTTCGGAGAGTTCGGAGTGTTCGGAGGCTTGGGAGGGTCCGGAGGGTCGGGAGGGTTGGGAGGGTTGGGAGAGTTGGGAGCATACATACATACATACAAAAATACAAATCTTACCTGTTTATAATATTAGTATAGATGTTATTTTTTTTAATAATATTCGTTAAAATAAAGCATTACGAATGCTGCTTTTCAAATGTGCATGTATGTTAAAATAGCTGTAGCGTGGTTTTCCCATCATTAGCGTCTAGATTGATTTTTTCTTGTCAATATAATTGTTGGTACCGTATATAATAAGTATAATAATACATACTTATTATGAAAATGTATTAAAAATTTGAACGTAGAGGGTATTGAACCCACTCCTCTTTGAAAACCGTCCAAGTGCTCTGACCAAGTAAGCCATACGTTCTCATCAAGCTACATTAAAAAATATTGTACGCTTGTTACAACTTATTTATGTTGTTAGCATCTCTATAGGGAGATTTAAATATATATATATATACGTTTTCTGAATAAGTATTTTCCTTAAATATATATATATATATATACGTTTTCTGAATAAGTATTTTCCTTAAATATATATATATATACGTTTTCTGAATAAGTATTTTCCTTTCCTAAATGTAGAATAATACTTTAAACTCTAAAAAATATTTAAAGAATTGTATTTTTTTGCCAAACGATAATTCCAAGTTTTTATCTTTGGGTAGCAGAAATATGTAAAAATGTATGTTTTCTTAATAAATATTTTTCTTTTCTATGTGTTAAATAACATTTTAAAAATGTTTAAAAATATAACAACACATTATAATTGTAATTGTAAAATTTTGCTTTTGTAAATATTACTTAATCGAAAAAGGTTTGATTACAGTAACAACCAAGAATAAATGATGCTTAGTTATTAATGAATAAATGATTCTTAGTTATTACTGTAATTAAATTATGATTTCTCTAGCTTACTTTGTATCTCGCACGTAGCAGGGTAGTCAGAGGGAACCTGGGAACTTAGTGTTAAGCCATTTCCTTCTCGTTAACACGTCTATTGCCATGGCGTATTGAGTGGTGGTACTCAACACTGCGCTTTGTTCCGTTACCAGAGCGAGAAAAAAACTTTATAAGTGAGATACGAATCCACAGCCTGTCGCGTTTGTAGTCAACAGCAGTGAAGTATTTCCAATGTCTTAACGCTTTTTATCCATCTGCGGTGAAACCTAAAAGATTATACCTACCTATACCCGTTTCTTTGTTTTACACTACATAAAAAATATAAATAAATGTGTATTTTTTATTAACGGAGTAGTGTACTCTGCAGTTAGCGGTGTAGGTCTATTAATCATCTAGAATTAACACATTCCGTTCCCAAGTGGGGAACTTCAGCTTACTTTCGAGACATTGCGTTGAGAAACTCAACGCCACGCTTTATCTATCAGAGCGAAGAAATAGAAATAAATACAATCATTCCTTCACAAGGACATCGAACCCACAACTGAAACGTTTACATTCAGAGCTGTCCCACTGCGTCATGATGGGCTTCCTCTAAAAATAAATTTTAGTAATTTTAAGTAAGCACGTGAACATCTTTATAAATTGAGCTTTTTCCAGTTTTTTCTTACCTCGTTAACTCAAGAGTCAAATATCAAAGGGCGATCGTTCTCAAAGAAAGGACGAATCCTTAAATGACTTCCAAAACGAGCTGTGACAATATCATGTTCTAGAAACTTTATACTTTAGCTGAATTTAGAAATAGGGTGTTAGAACAAATTGTAGGTCATAAGGTTGTTTCTTATAGAAATTGGAAAAAAATGTTCCACTTTCTACTAACCCGAGCGGTTTTTTTACAGCTATATAGAGCTGTATTTTAAGTGAAAAAACACTTTTTAAGATTCTGTACTCTAAGGTTAAAACGGGACTCTATTACTAAGACTCTGATGTGCGTCTGTCTATCTGTCTGTCCATCTATTACCAGGCTGTTTCTCATGAATCGTGCTAGTTTAGATATTTAAAGTTCTCACATATGTTGTATCACTTTAACAACAAAAACTAAAAAAATATAATAAAATAAGTAATTAAGGGCTACAAGTAACAAACGTAATTATTTTTTAAGATTTTTTTAATAATGGTACCGAACCATTCATATATGAGTCTAACTCGCACTTAGCCCGATTTGCGTAGGAAGCAGGAGAGCTGGGTGGACTATGCCCACTCCAGAATAGTCTGGTGTCCATCAAAGATACTTACAATAAAATTTGCCCCGAAAAATTTGAAATACAACATTTTCACGAAAATATCTGTTCAAAGTCCGCGCCTCCCTATAGCTAGATACGCTTATACTAGTCAGAGCACATGTAACATAAGCCAATGCTAATAAGCTTAAATGTAACTATAACGATGTTTTAATTAAAAACTTATAAGTAAGTTCAATAATGAAAACTTCTGGACATCTAGTTCCAATTTAAAGTTTAGACCACATCTTCTTTTCAATTATTTTAAAACTTTCCACTTCATTAGATCCAGTGAAGTTGGAATACAAAGTAGTTTCGAAAGTGTAAAAATAATCTACTAAAAGATTAGTGAAGAATTTTACAGTGAATTTATAATAAATACTTTTGAGCCCTTCGTAGCGCAAGAGCAAAAGCGTGCGCCCAAAAAATAATTTGCCCGGAGTCAGTATCGAACTTACAACCATCCTGTTAGTAGTCATGTGCTACCACTGCTCCTTCAACTATTATTTTGACATAACTTAGTATAAATTTACTTTTTATTTTGAGAAAAAAAATAGTTTCATAATTGGAGTACTTTAGGCATATCCCAATTATTAAATTAACGTCAACTTCTAATAGAGTGGATGAATAAATCTTACTTCCAATTCCTAGGTTTCATTAGCTGCAGCTTACAAAGCTACGTCTCGAGTCTCTGTACAGCTAAGCTACGAAGTACCTGGTGATTAATTTGTGTTTCGTATTCAATGTTGTAATGTCCTATACAAATTTTTGCTCCTGGCTTTGCTAATTGTTTATTTTTTGAATAATACCTCAGATGTAGCAGTTTAGGCACAGGCGGATAACCTAGTGCCAAGATACTTCAGTCTTCAACTTTTTATCCATTTCCTTTTTCTTGAAATTACATTTTGAATGGTGAAATTTAACGTCGCGCTTTGATTTGCCAAAATGGTAATATAAAAAATCTAATTTTGAACCATTAATATACACGTATTATAAAATCATATACATATTTTCCATATAATCCAAAACAAATAAATGTTATATTGGAAATCCATTGCGATACAATAACATTAAATTAATATATTTTTTAAAGCTTTCATTTAATATTATTGTACAAAGTGTGGAACGGAATGTCTACACTAGTTTCCCTCTGCCTACCCTGATGTATGCGGGATGCCACGTGAAGAGGATAAAAAACATTAAATTAAACTTAAATAATATCCAAAACACAAAAAAATACGTTATTTTTATATTATAAGCATCCTAATTATACAATTAGGATAGAAAACATTCATAGCACCTAATAAAGCCCAGTTCCTTTGACATTAGAACTTCTTTATACTGCACCCCTTCATTTGCAGTTTCTGATTGAAATATTTCTCGGCATGAATACGATTTCTAGTTAATATTGAATATCAAGATTCCCACTAGTGGAAACCAAATATTTTATATTTAAATTTTTTCGCTATGGTGTCGGCAAAGGCTTAACTTAACACGCAATGCCTCGGCGGAAAATGAGTGATACAGAGAGGTTAGCAAAAAAAGTAAATTGTAACAAGTATATAAAATTTCGATGTAGCCCGATGAGAACGTATGGCTTAGTTGGTCAAACCGCTTCGACGGTTTCCAAGAGGCGCGAGTTCAAATCCCGCAATGTTCAAATTCTAATATGTTTTCTTTATAATATTTTACTTTCCTAAGTGTGGAATTACATTTAAAAAATGTAAAGATATTCAGTAAATAGCATTCTGCTAATTTTTAAAAAAATGTCTATACATCAGTATTCCTGACTTTGCTTTTAATTTGTAGATACAAGGACAGATTCACCATCGAATTGGATCATAGCAACTTCTCAAATATGCACAGCATGTTTTTTTTTAAATATATTTCATGGGCAAAATGGAAGAACAACTTGATGCAATGCAGTAATGAAATGCAATGCAGTAATGAAAAAAGCAATTTTTCAAAATCTGCAGCAACTACTTCATGAACATACTCCTTTGGTTAGGCTGTTCAAGAGTGCTTTGGAGCAATGCCAAATAATGACCACAGACTCGTGATCAAAGCAAACAAACTATAATTTGGAACACACGAACGCACATTTAAAGTTCCAACAAATGATAAAGTTGCCATCCTGACTGTTGGTGAAAACTTTGAAAGACGTGATATTGTGCTTACACGTCGCGATACTGGGCAACTGTAACAAATATTTGAAACACATCGTTCATATGCCACGTTGAGTTTTGGCAATAAGAGTTCTCTGAGCAATTGCTGACTATCAGTAATGGTCGACTACCTGGCTACAAGTCGAGCGGATTAATTTTTATTTCCTCATAATTTCTGTCTCTTCGTCTCACTGAAAGACTAATTTATCAACACACAAACACAACAAAAATAATTAATTGTTGTGTGAGCGAACAATTTTAGAAGCTAAGAATAAAGATGTAAATTACCTTAAGTAGATAATTCAAAATAGGGATCATTGAAACAATGCATCCATTCGAAGCTACTGTCTGTGTAACAAATGAAAATGAAGCCACCAACTATCCAATTGAATTTTTAAACTCGGTGGATGTGCCTGACATACCACCGCATAATTTGCAAGATTGGATCCGTAGTAATCGAGTTTCGAAACATAAACCTACCAAAAGTGCAACGTTACACGTTTGGTGGTAAGAAAATTGATGAACAATGTGATTTCCGCGACGATACTCAAAGGAAAATTCATAGATGAGGAAGATCTCGTTCCGAGGATCCCGATAATCTTAACCTATATAAGATTTGAGCTTAAAAGATTTAAATTTCCAATCCATCTTGCATTCGCCAATCACAAGGTCAATCCATAAAAGTTTGTGGTCTGAATCTGCAAAAGATATTTTTTTCGCATGGCATGTTCACGAGCATTAGCAGTGTTTATTCTTGATAATAAAACAAAAAATCGTTTATCACAAGGTGCGTAACTGAAGAATAAAAATAATTCATAATTAAAAAATCATTTAATTTCATTTCATTTAATATTATGTATTTATTGTTTTTTTATTATATGCGGCGTTGAGTTCTGCCACTCAACACGCAATGCCTCCAGAATTCGGCAGAAAGTGGGGAACGGAGTGTCTTAACACTAGGTTCCCTCTGCCTACCCTGCTGTGTGCGGGATACAGCGTGAAGCTAATTTAATTTTAATTATATTAAATTATATTTGAGATAAAAATATATTAAGTTTAAATGATCATGTAGACATGCAAGAACCCCACTCATGTGAGGGTGAAGGCCTTCATTCATATACATAACTTAGTATATATTTTTTAAATAATAAATTAATTCAATAATTGGAGTGCTTCAGCCGATTTCCAGTTATTAAAATAATTAAAATTAAAAATGGTTTCTCTTATAATAAAAAAAAACAGTTTTAGTATTTTAATTGGAACTTTTACCGAAAATATTTAATGCCAACCTCTGATAGAGAGGGTGCATAAATCTTATTTCTAATTCCTAGGTTTCATTAGCTGCAGCTTACAAAGCTACGTCTCGAGTCTCTATCCAGCTAAGTTACGAGTACCTGGTGATTAATTAGTCTTTCGTATTCAAAGTTGTGATTTTCTAGTATACAATCGATTTGCTTACTCATTTTTTTTTAATATACCTCAAATGTAGCAGTTTTAGGTAGAGATAAGCTAGTGTCAAGACACTCCGTTCTCCATTTTTCTTTTCTTGAACATTGCATGTGGAATGGCTATTCTTGAACTTTACGTGTTGCGTGGCGAAATTGAACGCCGCTTTGACTTGTCAGAGTGGAAACATAAAAAAAAACTAAATTTGAACCCACTACGTCACGCATTGCAAAAACACATACATATCACAAAAATAAAATAATATATAAAATTGAGTTTGATCTTCATTGCCGCACAGTAAAATTAAATTAAGTCTTAATATCCAAAACATTTAAAAAAATACGATATCCATTATTCACTTTACTTAACTGACAAGACCTAGCCTTAATATTTACGAGAATTATTTCAAAAACCAATATCTTCATATTATAAGCAGTATAATCACGATAGAAGACATTCCTAGCACCTAATGAAGCCCAGTCAGCTCCTTTGACACTAGAGCTGACGCTCGAACTGTTATTACCTACGTGGTGTCCTAGTATTTCTTTGTTCTGCACCCCTTCATTTGCAGTTTCCGATTGAAATAGTATGAATACGAGTTCTAGTTAATATTGAATATTGAATATCAGGTATTGTTGTAATTTGTATGAACTAGCTTTATGTTTAAAGGTCTTAATATTAAGTTCTCAGGTTTTTTTATATGTAGGATACATCGTGAAGCTAAACAAAGGCCAGGCCAGTCGTGGTGCACGAGCACAATTGAGTGTCTGTAAACGCCACAGGTTATGGGTTCGTTACCCACTCGCTGAAATGGCATATTTAACATTTCCGCTGTGGTATCAACTCTGCTATATGCAGGAAACAGCGTGAAGCTAAAAAAAAAACAATCTTTTATAGTGTTCATTTGTGAAATGTTTCTCGACATTCAAGCAATATTCTAATTCGTACAATTTAATCACGAATATTGTCTATTGTGACCGGGCATATATATCTATTCTAAATTTAAAAAAAATATATATGGTTTTCCATATAGCTCTTTCGCTCTTTATCCGAGTCTCTTAATCTGACTGAGTAAAACGAAAATATTTGGAAAAATATAAATTAAAAATTAAATTAAATTAGCATCACGCTGTATCCCGCACACAGCAGGGTAGGCAGAGGGAAGCTAGTGTTAAGACACTCCGTTCCCCATTTTCTGCCGAATTCCGGAGGCATTGCGTGTTGTGTGGCAGAACTCAACGCCGCGCTTAACCTCGACACCGGAGCGAAGAAATGGAAATATAAATTTAAGTAAATATTTCATCTCGTCGAGTGGGGATCGAACCCACAACCAGTCGGTTTTACAGTCACATCTCGTGCCGCTGCGCCACGACCGGCCTCTATATGGAAAAATATGTAAAGTATTTTATAACATTTTTAAAGTTTATTCCACACTGAAAAAAAAACATTTTAGCAAACAACTCGACTCCTGTTATCGTCATACAGTGAAAAGCTAAATAAAAAAAATATTTATAAAAAAATGTGTTTTCAGCCAAGCGGAAGGCTTTCATATATGTATAAACACAACTCAGTACTCAAATAAAGTGAGAGTAGATCACGATTATTATGATTACATTAAGCACATGTTATGTTACATCGAAACAAGCAATTAGTGAGACAGTGGCATCTGTTTTGTTCTGCCTTTACCGCTTTGCGTAAATTTACTTTAAATATGTAGAATGTTGTTTACAAATATTATTACTTTTATTTTTTTTTCACTATTATAATTTTAAATTTTATATTTTTTCTTACTTCTTAGTTTGTTTACATTTCGTTCCTCAAAAATTCGGTAGTGGGAACCTAAGTTCCCAGGACCATCCCCGGCGTGTGTGTGTGTGAGTGTGTGTAGCGCGAAGCTCTCCTTTTCAAATGATGAATAAAATATTTTATTATATTTAGACATTGTATGTCATAAAGCTTAATAGTTCGTTTAGTTAATATACTAATCTCAGAAACCACTGATTTAAATAAAAAAAAATTGATTGGGTAAACAATTTAAGAAAAAACATCAGGTTAACTTTTCGATGTTCCTGTAGCATACAGTGGCTACGGTCAGAGATACCACAGGCGGCTTAGAATATACCCAGTGTCATACACGGTACACGTCACATTCGAACACGGCGCCGAAGCCGCAAGTAAAAACTTGTAATAAATTTAATTTCTTAAACATCCAATATGCTTTGCTTCACCTAATAACAAGTATAGCACAACGTGTTCCTTTTGTTTTACTTTAAAAATAAAAAAAACCAAACTTTTACTTATTAAGAAATATCTACAGATTTCAAATAAGAGTTATTTAGCGTTTAAATATCTAAGTAAGAAATTTCTAAGTAAGAAATGAAAACACAACTGTTGTAAATTTAAAAGTTGCCATCTTTTCCATAGTTTCCTCACGTACCAACGATTTATTTTCTGAAACGCATATTGTACTACACTCGATTTTCCAAAAGTACGTGAAGTCTTTTAGAGTCTGAATTCAATTGTGAATGAACATTATCTACAGTGGAATATTTTTTTTCACGCTACATCCAACACACTTTAGGCATAGGAAAGGAATCTAGAGTGTTAAGACACTTCATTTTTAAGTTCTGCCACTGTTGAGTGGCAGAACTTCAATCGGACCCACTTTCCGCGTTTACACTCGCATTTTGTGCCCCAACAAAAAGACCGACCTCACCTAATTTGAATATAAATAAATTATTAATTAAAAAAAACTTTTTTAAAATAATTGTAGTCGTTATCTAAATTTCACCTTAATCCTAAGAAGGAGCTCAAAGTCAGCTTGCAAGATTTTACATAGGTACACTTAAACACATATTAATATGGCTACTTAATAATAGCTTGTAAAAAGATCTTATGCTTTTATTTTAGTTTTACGCTGTAAAACTCAACGCCACGCTGTGGCGTTCTGTTGCTGTAACCAGACCGAGGAAATGAAAATAACTGTGCCCTTGTAAGATTCGAACCTAAAACCACGTCGCGCTTACACCCTACACTTGCCGCTACACCACGATGGCCCATAAATTTTATATAAAAATATAACAAATTTTTATTTATATATTTAAGTTTTTTAACCAACTGTTGTTGTCAGCCATTTTGATGCGGTGACTATTATAGATTAACAACAATTTTGACTATAGGTAGTTTTATTATCATCAAAACTGAAGTCGTAATATAAGTTTCAGCTCAATCCGATACTTTACTATTGTAGTAGTAAAATTATTAGCCAATGTTATTATAGACTAACATACCCCATGACCACTGCGGTTAATTAACTATGTACATAATTCATGGAAAATTATAATTTGCTTTATTTGTTTTGTTTACTAATAATTATTTCAAATATATTTATTTGTACATATAATTGAACTGTAAATACGACGATTGTGGATTCGATTTACATTCAGAGGAATTCATTATTTCAATTTCAATGCTCTCGTAACACGACAAAGTGCCGTCACTCAACACGCAATGTCTCGAAGTGAACAACGGAGAGACACTACGTTCCTTATACCCTACAGCATGTTAGATATAACGTGAAACTAATGTTAGTCATTAGTTTAAATTTGTATGAAAAAAATATTTGAACAGACTTTATGACCATTTCTTTTTTTATCTTCGATAGGTTTTTGTTTCAAATCAGATAGCAGACTGGGCACTTCGGTTCAAGGCAAATACTATTCTTAATAAGATCTTTATATTCCGTGATTTTTTTACATTTAAAAGAATCTATTTAACCGTATTAGTTATGTATATATTATATATACATATATTTTTTTAAAACCCGACATTTCGAACACTTTGTGGCAAGCCCACGGGTGAACTAGTAATAATGTGGACTATACACAAATATTATTCTTGTTACTTCAGAAACATATGGCTAACCTTATAATAATAGCCTACCTAAATTCTCGCCGGTCTCTTAGCCTAAGTGAGGTATGCAATTTAGGCATGAAGCTATATTACGACGTTATATCATAGTGTGTCTACTTTATGTCCTTGTCTATTTTTTTTAATTATCTTACTTTATGAGAAAATATGAACTTTTTTTCTAATGAATATTTTTACGCCAAATTCCAAAGCTCTACATCATTATTTTTCGTGCAAATTCCATAAATATTGCTTGTTAGTTTCACGATTTCTCCTGCTTTATGATAGCGTAGACTTGGAAGCTTGAATTTTTCTTTAATTTCATCGTGATACCTCTACGTGATCTCGACATAAATGGTCTTGACTGACTATAAGAGTTCTGTTTTTTTTTCCTTTTAAGGTCTACAATTCTAAAAATAAATACTTATTTAATAGAGTATCTAAATTTTGGGATAAATATAAATAAAAATCAATTCATTAAAAATGTCAACATTTTATTCATAAACCAGTACAAGTACTTACATTAGACAGATTTACAGTATAAAGACTAAAGTACCAAGTCTACCCATACAAAAATAATCTCTCGTCCAGCCACAATATTACACTCAATACAGTTCAGGAAATAGGAAAAGAAAGATACACAAGCTATACGAAAAAGATACAATTTTAGCTTATCTTTTTATATCTTTTTTTTTATATTCATAGATATTCTGTTAATCAGCTCTAACAGCTTTCAAGACTTATTGGCTATAGAGTAAAGTAGTATAGAAAGTAGTGACGCACAAAGAGCATAACGTAAGCATAATATAAATTATTAGATTTAAATGAAATTGGCGATACGAATGATATAATACCGGCGCGTAATATATATTATAAGTATAATAATATTATATTATTATGAGGCCAGTCTTAACGCAGGAGCACAAGTGTTTGACTGTAAATGTGTTTGGTTGTGGGTACGATTCACATTCAAGGATTCATTTCCTGTTCCATATTCCATATTAAATATTTTCATTTTCTGGCTTATACTGAGGCAAAGCACGGTGTTGCGTCCCGCCACTCAACACGCAGTCCCTCCAGAATTCGGCGGAAAGTGGGAAACGTAAGTTCTTAATAGGAAGTGTCTTAACCACTAGGTTTCCAGGTTTATTCTCCGCTTCACGCTGTATGCAGGAAGCCAAAAAGAATACAATATAGGCGCTGTTTCCGCTACGTTAAAGTTATACCTACTGCTGCTGTGCTTAAATAAATTTAAAGTTAACTATGTTATTATTATTTACTATTAAGTGCATCACTACATTCTAGTTACGAAACAAACTTTAAATAATCTCTTTTTAACACATTTATCCAATATAAAGAAACATCGATATGTTATTTTTTCCATTGTACTGTGGACAGCTAGGATAATATATTATGTATAATTCGACTCTAATTATATAACTTTTCATATCTAGGCTTACAATATATAACGTATAGACATATTTACTCATCTTTATATATATTCGTATAAAGATAACTAAAAACAATGAAAAATTGATATTTTATATTCTTTTTTAAGTTATAATAGATGAGAGTGTGGTTTAATGCAATATAAAATATGAGTTTCCTATTCTTAACTACCGTCGTCTGTTTACCCCTTTGTAGAGTTCATTAATCATTTTGATTGAAGAGTATTGAATTAAGAGTAAAAGATTTCACGATGCACTCTAAAGTAATTTAGAACGCCTCCACGTGTATACAATCGATTTTGTGTACTTTTGTCGCAAGATACCAAGTTGATATAGAGAATTATCACTATATTATGATAATATTATTCTGTTATATTAATAGCAATATCCATATATCCGTTCTTTAATCTTTTTATTGGTAAAGATTGCCTGGAAGAGATCACCTGAGTTGGTAAAGCCGCCTTTACATCAATTTTTTTTAATGTACTTTGAAAGGTAAGCGTACACAGGTTGGAAATGATGGTATTATTATAGTGTAAAGAATTATAGAAGAGGCCAGTCATGGCGCAAAGGGCACAAAGTGTGACTGTAAAATTGACTGGTTGTGGGTTCGATTCCCACTTAAGGAAATTAAATATTTATTTACATTTATATTTTAATTTCTTCGCTCTGGCATTGAGGCAAAGCGCGGCGTTGAGTTTCGGTACTCAATACGCAATGCCTCCAGGACACGGCGGAAAGTGAAGAACGGAGTTTTTTAACACTACGTTCCCTCTGCCTACTCTGCTGTGTACGGCATACAGCGTGAAGCTGATTTATTTATTTAGTTTTTTTTTTTTAGTTGGCATTATCCCATAGTATGCTATGTAGAAAAATCTACACACAATCTGTCAACAAAAAATATTTTTTATTAAATTCCTATATAAGAAGAACTATTTAATATTTTTAATGCCTCGCTCGTAGCGAGGTAAAGCGCGACATTGAGCTTCTTCACGCAGTTCGCCAAGAATTCGGCGGAAAATAGGGAACAGAAATGTTTTAATAATAGGTTCCCAGGCTAACTCTGTTTACTCTGCCAGAAAAAACATATTTAATTAATCACTTAAGAAATTGATTGAAATAATCAATTTGCGTGTAGAAACAAATATGTCATTTTGTGTATTCTCTCTTCATTCTTAAATCCTCGTTATTACCAAAAATAATAATAATAAATATAATGTGAGAATTTAGATAACAAAATGTAATATGATTGTTTTATCTAAACTTTGAATGCATGTATGAATAATAATTTACTATTCATGACCATGAAATGTGCTTTGAAATAAATTTCAAGGGAATACATTTATTGTATGCATAATATATATTTCTAATTAAAAAATAAATAAAAAAACAAGTGATAAGACACTACGTTATCTGCGTGTCTCTGAGCTGAAGTATTCCTTTGGATGAATGAGCTAATCTCAGAAACTACTGGTTTTGATAGTCTTATTACCGCGAAAATCATGTTGCACGTTTCGATAGAATGCATTGTAGTTGCGGCCAGAGTTATTTCCGCATTTGGAATGTGTGATGTGTGACATTCTAGATCAACGCGATGGTTGTAGCTTCAATCCCCGATCAGGGAAATTAAATATTTTGATTGCCTCGCTCACCGAAAATCGGTGCATGGCCCACGACGTGCCTTAACTGAGTTCCGTCTTCTTACCATACATGGAGTTAAATAACAATCATTTTAAAAATTACATAGATATATAATATTACTAAATTTTGATTTTAGCAATTTAAAAGAACTTAAGGATTTATCTATTTATATAGAACATAATTTTATGTAAATATATTTGGTAAAGGTATTTATTTAATAACATTTACTTTTTAACTTAAAAACTAATTTATATTAAGTATATGCAGTTATTAACGATTGTTTATGATAAGAATAACATATATATCCAATAAAATAAATTTAACATAACATATAACTTTCTGTCGTCCACCACGTCCACAAACTGATTGCTGCCGAATGGAAGAGTGAGTACTATCTCATAGCAGAAATTATCGCGGTAGACGATACTGTAGTGTCTATAGACACTACAAAAAATTAAAATAAATATTTAACATTAGTGTCTCAATGTTAATTGAAGCGTCTACACTTATATATAAGCAAATTGTTTATAAACAGATGAAATAACAAGCACATAATATGTATATTGTATATAGATATTATAATAAATACTTAAGTAAACATCGAGTAATATAGATTTATAATACCAAATTACGTTAATACGATTTAAAGCTTCATTTCTTTATCTTATAAAGTTGTTAAAAATGCTATTAGTTTTGAATTTGTGCTAAAATAAAATATTTTAGAAACTCCATCTACTTATTGTCAGACACTGAAAGAATGTTAGACATTCGATTTTGATTTAAACAAATAAAAATATGCTGTTTAATTTATTTTTAATTAATAATAAACGTATATTAATATATAGTATATGTAGGTTTATGTATAATATATTTTCTACTTTATATAACAACAATTATTATATACTAGTAATATATACATGACACGATCAAGTCTTGAATTGAAATGTGCGTTAGAAATAGTAACATCGTGTAAAATAGCTGTAAGCATTATAAAAACATTATATAAAATAGATAAAATACAAGGACAGGTAACGCGAAAGAGGAGACTCTACCATATAATACCAGTGGATACTTTCAACTAAAAAACACCAATTAATATCTACTTCAACGAATATCTATTCAACGACTTTATCATTTAACATTGATGTACAGTAAATGGACATACAACCATAGAACTTCTAATCACATTACTACTAAGTGTTTGGCATCGTGAGAAACCGTAGTTCCCGTTAACCTGCGTTCGGTCAGTAGTTACCACATCGATTGTGACGTCTCTTCATCTGTGAATCAAAAATAACATTTTTTACTAAAAATAAAGGTAAATTGAAAGATAATTCGTATTTTTTTTAAATTTTTAAAAAATGGAGAGGACATCTATGTGTACTTTCCATAAACATTAGGTGTAAAATGCCTTACTTTGTAAAAAATTACCCAATACAATTTGTTAAAAAATTATGATCTGAGATATAACCTACAATTTTTGTACCACAAATACGCATAAACCATGACAAAAAATAATAAATAATATTTTAAAACGCTAAAAAATCATGATTTTTATTTGAAATTTCATTTCAATAATATTTATCTAAAATAACAAAATGTAAATTGATTCGATGCGATGGTTCATTTGAATTATTAATAATATTCATGTATTCATGTTTTTATTTTTTCAATATATCTGTACAAAATAAGCATTTATTTATATTGCTTTCCATTTACTTGGAAATAAAACGATTTTTAAATAAAACTATTTTAACCGGATTAATCGCGTATATTTTGTATTTTTATACATTTTTGGAAACCCGACGTTTCGAACACTTTGCAGTAGTCCGTGGTCACGCGTAGACTGGACTACAAAATATACGCGATTAATCCGGTTAAAATAGTTTTATTTAAAATGTGTAATAATCGTGAAAATCAAAGAACTTATTAAATAAAACGATTTTTTTAACAAATAACGTAACTTTTAGCGTAACAAATAATCTTAAAATATTGAAATATTAATATTAGGTGGGTACTTTTATATATTATCATTTGTATTATCACCACGCATCTGGTCTACGAACTAAAGCGGAAGCTTCAGAATGACACCCGGCAGTTATGGATTTGATTTCTGTGTAGAGATTTCACATACATATATGATTTTTCCCCCGTTCTGATAAGTAAAAGAGTAGCGTTCAATATTTCCTATCTAATAATCGTTTATAAAATAGGCGAAAAATGTATATATGTTTATATGAAATATGAACTAGGTTCTGTCTCACTTCCCTTCATAAAATACATTTTATATTTCTTATAGCATCACGCTGTTTCTTGCATATCACAGTAGTAGGTAGACAAAAAGTAGCGCCTGACGGAATGCTACTCCGTTAAATAAAAAATACCGTATAATATATTAAAACATTTAAAATTTAAACAACATAATTTAAATATCTCACCTTGAATTTAAACAATTCAGCGGAGTGTTCTGCTGATCGTTGCTAGGCAAATTAATATTGGTAGGAGGGCTCTTGTTCAGGGGGTACCACTGGGCGACGGGCTTGCGAGCGTTGTCTAACATCTCGAGCCAGTGGTCGCGGCCGATGCCGATAAGTGAGGAGCCTATCGCCGTACAACCGATCAGCTCATTTGGTCCAATTCTAGAAAGGAATTTTAGTTAGTTATGGTATCTTTTTGGTTACTTTTTCTATTAATTTTTTTTTTTTTTGAAATCATTATCTACACAATTTTTTATTTTTTTTTCTTTTCATTTTACTTTAAATTATATTTAGATTATTCTAAGCACATCTGATAAATACATATGTGTATATGTCTATATATTTAATATTATGTTGACCAGTAGGAAATCTTTTGTTTATGATACAGATTGATGGATAATATATCTTTCAGCAATGTTCAACTTTATTAAATTATAATTCATAAAAAAAAATCAGCTTCACGCTGTATCCCGCACACTGAAGTGTAGGTACAGGGGACTTAATGTTAAGACACTTTGTTCCCCACTTTCCCCCAAATTCAGGGGACATTGCATGTTGAGTGGCGAAATTCAACGCCGCACTTTACCTCGACACCAGAGCGAAGAAATGGAAATATAAATTTAAATATATATTTAATTTCTCTTCCCCACTTTCAACCGAATCTTCGAGGCATTGTGTGATGAGTGGCGGAACTCAATGCTGCGCTTTTTGCCTTGGTACCAGAGCGAAGCGACATGAAAAATCAATAAATAATAATTCATTCCACCGAGTGAAAATCCGAACCCCAACCGTCACGTTGCTTCTACACTACGAAGACTATTGAACAGAATAAAAAATATCTAGACATATACGTACGAACATATATACATATTTTAATGATAACTGAAAATTCTAAAGTTACGTAATCTTTACTAGAATACTACTAAGAATATACTACTACTACTATTAGGTATAAACCTAAATCGTTAGAATTTAAAATTCTTTACATAACATTTTATTTTACATATATATATTTTATTCGAAAACTTTAAGCGAAGCTTTATTAAAGCTTATCAATGGGGCTTTATGACCGTTCCGACTAAACTACCTTCAATTTATCGACTTTAAATGGATTATCCTTTTTTAACGATATTTAGCCCAGATTACAGTGTGTGCTTTTTGTACGTGTAACGAGATTCACTTTGTTTATATTTTCAAAGTTAACGATTTGGCTATTTATATTAATATTTTTTTTAACCATACGAATACATCCCGCATATAACACTAGTAGGGTAGAAACAGGGAACCTAGTGTTAAAACACTCTGTTCCCCATTTTCCCCATAAAATATTCGAGGAAATAAATATAACTCATTCCACCAAGTAGGAATTCCATCCATAATCATCACATTTAAAGTTAGACGCTGTGCCACTATGCAGATTTTTTTAAACATAAAAATTTATAACATCTGAACGTGGCGAAGGCGGTCCAAATGTAGGACATATCAAAGAGGGCGCTAGTTTAAGTCCCTATGTAAAAAAAAATATTCTTATAAAATAGCTTAATGCCACTTATCCTCTTCTTTTTCTTAACCATATCCAAATCCGAAGATCGACGCATCAATATCAAATGTACCGTGAACATTCAGAACATACAATGTAAAATCGTGTATTTTATCACAATTTGGTACTAAAATCGAAATGTCATGTCTTTTTCAAGAATGAAGACTGTTAGCATAAAAGTTTACAGCCGTATTAAAAGACGCTATCAAATAACAGTGCATAAACCTTTCAATATAATATTCAAGATGGAAAAGTAATATAATCTCTTCGTAATAAAATTCAACTTAGTAGGAGGTAAGCAACATAGGTAAGAATAATACTTAAAAAATAAAACCAGACAAGGGCGAGTTGAGCTCGCCCACCGAGGGTTCCGTAAAAAATTGGAGGTCTTGAGCTTTTTCTGAAATTTAGGCTTAGCTTAGCCAGAGCCCTTTCATTTGATACCTCACTTAAACTAGCGGTTTCAATACCAAATTTTGCTTCCTGTTTAAGGCTATTATTTTCAGGATTAACCACAAATGTGTGGTTTTTAGATTTTTCCCTGATCTAGTACTACCTATAGTTGTCAAATTTTATAAATTTAGGTTAACTGGAAGTACCCTATTAATTTTAATCCCGTTTAAAGTGTCGAAATACGTGTTTTTTGATATTTATGGCTGTAATTTTTTAGAGTTTAACCACAAATGTATAGTTTCAGATTTTTCCTAAAAAAATCGAAACTTTAAAAACTAAATTGTAACCTAGTTTAGTTTAGTGTTCTTTGAAAAACATGTTAATAGATAAAAAAACTGTATCTTCATATACTTATAGTGACGTAAGTAAGTATAAAGCTTTAGCCACAATGGCTAAAGCAATATTGCATGCATTGGTCATGAAAAGAAATGCCATCGTGGCACAGGGGCATAGAGAAGTAAGTGGTGGGTTCGAATACCACACGGGGAAAAAATAATTTCATTTCCTCGCTTTGGTGTCGAGGCAAAGCGCGGCGTTGAGTACCGCCACTCAACACGCAATGCCTCAAGATTTTGGCGGAAAGTAAGAAAAAGTGTCTTAACACAAGATTTACAAGTTCCATCTGCTTACCCTGCCACGAGCAGGATACATCGTAAAGTTAAAATAAAAGAACAGCATAATATAGCACGACACAAAAAATCCGGACTATGAGTCTGTAGTATAAGAAATAATAATAAAAAACTAGGGCAAGTACGAAAGCAAATAGGTGAAAATAAGTTAGGTAAGCAGATTACATTAAAAATACCTTTTTTACCTAAGCAAATATGTAACCTAGTTTCTATAAAATTTACTTACAAATCGTAATCGATGACTTTCACGAGGAGGGTAACGTCGTATACATTTTCCGCGGGTAAATCGAATACCAGGGCTTCATTGTAAACTGGACTAAGTGTGTTCTTCTTTACAGTCGTCTTCTTTTTCTTTATCCTCTTCCCTTGGCAGATTAGGCAGATCTTGACATATGGATCTGGTGGAAATAATAATATTATGTATAAAGATAAGAAAGACATGATATGATAATATGTAGAATATATTTCTTGTTAAATTATTAATGTTTAATAAAATTTATCTTTGTGAGTTCCTCCACTCAATACGCACTGTCTCGAGCATTAGGTGGTTCATGGAAAATAAAGTGCTTAAGAATGGGTTCCCTCTGCCTACCCTGCTACATGCGTAAAGATGATCTTTGTAGTACAAAATTTTAAAAAGTATAATACAGTTTCTAGCTGCGGTAAACCTCATCACAAGATGCTCATAACAAATATATGAACCTCACAAGAAATATATTGTACCTATTGTCCAGAAACTACTTTGCATCCAATATTTTAAGATATAACGTGTTAAATGGCGGTACTCAACGGCACACTTTGTCTTATTATCAGAGAAAGAAAATTAAGATAATTAATTTTGCTCAGTGAAAATCAAACCCACGACCCATCCCGTCGCACTTACCGTCAGACGTGCTACTGAACCACAATAGCCTAAATTTAAAAATAAAATAATAAATAAGTTATGAAACAAAAAAGTAGATACAGAAACCCATACGAATATGTATCTATATCCCAGAAGCTTAGAATACAAGGACATAACTGCATTTGTACAGTAATTTGATCTTGAAGTAAAACAAACTGGGTCACGGATCCTCGCTGCTAGAAGCAAAGTCCATGAGAAACAACCCGAAAATATAAGCTTAAATGTTAAAGTATATCAAACTGTCTAAATAATTCTCAGTTAATTCTAGTGTACAGTGAGTGCATTGCCTTCACTTTTACGAGAAAATGTGAGTCAGGGATTTTAAAATAATTTTGGAATTTAATAAGGTAATTTAGAATTTTGTTTAACTTACATACGATTATAGATTGTTTCTAATCTGCGATTATGGGGTACTTAAGTTTGATTCCTGAGTCGAGTCGAATTTTTTTACTTCAGATTTTGGTGGAAAATGGGGAAAGGAGTTTCATAACACTAGGTTATCAGGTTCTCTCTGCGTACCGTAGGGTAGGCAGAGGGAACCTGACAATGTGCAGCATATACCGAGAAGTTAAAAAATAATAATAAAACATATGTTACTAATCTGTTTCACGTAACTTCAAATATTAAGCACATTTTCTGATTACTTCCCTGTTACGGTGAAACTTTTGATACTCAAAACTTTGCAAAGTCGATAACTTGTAACTTATACTGAAATGTAATCTTTAACTTTCGTGTACCTACATACTTAGTACATATTTTATACGCTGTAATAAAATCATTACCAAAATGTGTGTTCATTTTTAGGGTTCCGTACCTCAATAGACAAAAAAACGGAATATTTATATGATCACTTTGTTATCTGTCTGTCCGTATGTCAAGACCTAAGACGAACTAATGTTCGTCGCGTAATCAAAGCATACAGGATAGTTCCTGTAGACCTACTTTAAAGAAAAAAAGAAATTTGGCAAGAAATGAAGACTTGTGGTACAAACAAAGGAAGATAACATTTTTATTTTTATTTGACATAGTTACTATTACAAACTTATAATTATATTTAATTTCATAGAAAACTTACAATCCTGAAATTGGTAAAGAATTTCCATTTGGGGGAATGAATTACGTCTATTTTCTCTCCTAAGAAGATAAATCGCAGCGTTCCGCCTATAACCCCCAATATCTTGAGAATCCTTAGCACTGGTTCCCTCTACCTCCCCCGTACCACGATATTATATGCAACTAATATTACAAATACACTGCTTTATACTACAAACGTACCTGATGATCCATTTATGTCCATAGCTTTCAAATTTCTCCCCTTAATGACAGTTACGGTGAGTCGTCCAGCGGTGGGCAAGTAGCACAGCGACAGCATGAGCTCTCCAAGATCTTTCTTTTCCTGTTCCAAAAAAAAGTTCAAAAATTATATACACATCCTAATACGACCTTTCGTTTGTCTATAAAATCGTGTTTTTCTTGTATTCTAAATTGAAAAAAGTAATACGCTATCGTGTTCTGGATAAGGGGATTTTATAGAACGGGGTTTGAATCAGCAACCTGTTAGCAGTTAGCATTGTTAGCAGCATCACGCTGTGTCACACATATAGCAAGGCAGAGACAACCTAGTACTATGACACACACTCCTTATTCCAGTTTCCGCCCAACTTTAGAGACATTGCGTTTTGTGTGTCGGAACTCAAAGTCTGTTACACTACGCAACGACGGCCTCAACCATTGCTGCAGGCACGTACGAGTACCTCTATACGACTTTGAGAAATATTATTATTGGCGTAATTGGACCAGAACTTGACTGGAACGATAGTATGAAGGCTCTCATTATTTCTAATAACAGAATATTTTTCGACACCAGTCGTGGCGCAGGAGCATAAGCATGTGACTTGAAACGCGACAGGCTGTGGGTTCGATTCTCACTCGAGGAAATGAAATATTTAATATTTTCATTTCTTCGCTCTGGTATTGTATGTAGCTAAAATAAAATTAAAAGACTATAATCGGACCGTAAAAGAAATGATTCTATGAATTCTGCCTTAAAGATCATTAACCTTTATATTAATTTTAAAACTAAATTCCCATATAAAAAATATCTCAATGATAATTTACTTCTCAAAATGCGACTACTATTTGAAAAATTTCATGAAAAATAAATTGCTATTCCGTTTCCTGTTATGTTATAAAACTTCAATTCAGTTATGAAATGTCACAATCAATATTTTAGCTGAAAACTCCTCATTTTAAACGCGAAATGGAGCGGATGCGCTCCATTTTACGTATTGAATGACTGAAGCTGAAATATAATGTGGTTCGTGCTTGTGTTACAAAAAGATGGGAATAGAGAGACATGTCGAATCTCTAAAAAATCCTTAAGTTTTTAACTCATGAAAATCTATATTGAATTAATCCTCCTTTTCTCCGCATATAATAGAGAACGCAGAGAAAATGGGATTAGAAAAAAACAAGCTCCCGTATAAACACTTCGCGACAGTGGAGGCCACGATGGCGTACCACAAGATACATCGATATATTAAATATAATACAATTAGAATGTCTTATTCGAATATTTACGGTCGGACAAAGTGGGTCTAATCCCGCTAGCAACGACCCTGTGTGACATAATAGAAGGAATTTCTTCGAAATTTGGATTCGGTCAATAGGTGATTAATGACAACTCAACCCAGATTTAGCATGAAAAAGGACTTTACAGAATGATTGATCGGTTTAAAAAAATGAGAATTTGAATCATTGAATGATTTGCTATTTTCAAATTAAAGTGCTTCGAAAGTAAGCGATAAATTTATCAAAACGATTTATAATTTCAATATTATTATAAGTCCGGTCGTGGCGCAGCGGCAGGAGGTGTGACTGCAAACCGACTGGTTGTGGGTTCGATCCCCACTCGAGGAGATGAAATATTTACTTAAATTTATATTTCCATTTCTTCGCTCTGGTGTCGAGGTTA
>DWQW01003472.1:0-22555 GCA_018249695.1 Heliconius erato demophoon
TTTTGATGATCGGTGAGTCAGTCAGTGAGTGACAAAATTTAGAAACTTTAACAAGTTGTAGTTCTTAAACTACTGGTTCAAATTGACTGAAATTTTAAATATACCGTGTTTATATAATGCCTGATTAATTACTGAAAATTCAGGTTCCTTGTTTTATCCACAACGAAATTATAGAGGGTCGAAAATGGCCTGAATTGCTTCGAGAAAAGTATGGTACGGCCGTGCCGCTTTTTTTTGCTCGACTTGGCGGGGGCACTGCCGTGCCCCCAGATTGGTTGTGGGTTCGATCCCCACTCGAGGAAATGAAATATTTATTTTAATTTCTTTGCTCTGGTGTCGAGCGCGGCGTTGAGTTCTGCCACTCAGCACGCAATGCCTCCAGAATTCAGCGTAAAGTGGGGAACGGAGTGTTTTAACACTAGTTCCCTCTGCCTACCCTGCTGTGTGCGGTATACAGCGTGAAGCTGAATTAAAAGTTGCTTACTTTTATGAATTGAATAGAATTATTATCACTGAATTATCATTATTTTGTATAAATACAAAGAAAAACTTAATCAATTTCTTTTCGATATATTATTATTTATTTGTACTTGTAAATTTTAATATTTTTTTATTTAATTAAATGTGTGTGTGTGTGTGTGTGTGTGTGTGTGTAATAAATCTACATGATTAATTACACTCACACTTGTACGCTCGGCTCAGATGGAACGTGACAATGAATCACGTTTTTTCGTGCAGTCGGCATTCATCAATTTATAAGACGTTATCATATAAAGAAACTGGTTGAAGTTCCGTAACAATTCAGATATCTAATCTATATATAAGAGTTAACATGCTTAAGTTAATAAAATGAACTAGAAATATCGTTTGTAATGATTGTTTTCGATGAAATATGGATAAATTTTCACTTTTCGGATATTTTCCTTTATTTGTTAAATAAGTTCTCACTTTGTGCCGAATTTCATAACTGTAGGACGACGCAATGGTTGTAGGAAATCCTACAACCATTGCGTCGTCCTACAGTTACGCGGCGTACTCGTATTTCTTATAAAATGCAGCATAATCGATCCATAAGTGCTCGTATCTGATGATAGCCTGGACTTAGAATCATGATTTTTTTCTCTACTTCAAGAGGCCATATACTTGAATATTTGATATTAATGTTAACTTGATACCTCCACGTGATCTCGACATAAATAGTGAAAAAAAAAGAATATTCGATTAGAAATAAAATAATCGTTACTCCCCTTGACAAAGAATCGAATCCACAGTCTTTAGGGGTATATTCAGAAACAGCACCACTGTGCCACGACCTTCATAACTTTGTAATAAACCAAGATACCGACTTGTTCACAAGTTATAATAAACTCAGAATTTGATATTACAAAAGTTTTGCCACAAAATAAAACAAATCAAAGAGACTTATAAGTTATACCTCTAGAGCTAGTACAATAAGGTACGTGTTTAATCAATTATAAGTACCCAGTGGTATAGTGGTTACTATAAAGGAAAATAGAGGCCATTCGTGGCTCTGTGGCCAATTTTGTTAGCTGGTGAGTACGATTTCCATTTGAAGAAATGAAATTGCTATTAATTTAATGTTTTCGCTCAAGTGTTGAGACAAAAGCGTGGCGTTGAGTTCCGCCACTCAACACGCGATGCGTTGCAAATTCGGCGAAAATGAGGAGATAAAAATCGAAACCATAAATATTATATTTAAATATACTTATAAATACTAATTGAGCTTCAAGTGACTCAAAAAAAAATCAAGTCAGCTTGACGCTGTTTCCCGCAAACAGCAGGATAGGCAGAGGGAACCTAGTGTTAAGACTTTTCGTTTCCAAAATTATTGTCATTTGCCTGCTCTGGTACACAAACAACGGCATTCAGTTCCACCACTCAACACGACTGCCTGAAATTAGGCGGAAATTTATTTAACAATAGGTTCACTCTGGCCACCATGTGACAATTTTGAAAACAAGCAAGAATACAGCGTGCTTTTTACCTTAATAGAATCATAAAAAATTACATTTTAATCATAAATTACCTTTATACGCACAGATTTTATGAAATATTACTCGAACAAGATAAATAATTAATAATTTACGTCCTCTATGCTAGCGCAGCGCCATTATTGGAATCCAGGGGGAGTGTTGGAAAAATTACTTATAAATTGGTAGTAACATTTCTTTATGGATAGATTTTTAAAAAATGGAGAGTTTATTTGGTAAGATGCTTTTATCTCTGTAACTAAATACGAATAGTTAAAATTGAAAACTTAATAAAGGTAATATTAATCAAACGTTAATTGGTTATTAAAGGAGTGATCACAGCTAGTCTAACTAATTTAAAATAAAATAATCTATCATATTGGTTACAAGTGTTTTTTGAGGCCGGTCGTGGCGCAGCGGCACGAGGTGTGACTGTAAAACCGACTGGTTGTGGGTTCGTTCCCCACTCGAGGAGATGAAATATTTACTTAAATTTATATTGCTGTTTGCTATGCGGGAAAACGCGTGAAACTAAAAAAACTACAGTCAACACTGTACACCGACGACGAAACGCTTAATTCTATTTTTAAACTTCAACAAAGGAAAAATTATTTATGTGGGTACATTGTGAAACTTCAAAGAAAAATATTCTAAAAGTTAAAGAACGCTCAAACAGAACTGCCAATTATTTATAACAATCTCTGATTTATCGCGTCTTGTCTCAATTTTTTTAACTAATTTAATTTTACGATATACATATGAGGCCGGTCGTGGTGCTGGGGCATAAACGTGCGATGGTGAAACGACAGGTTGTGGATTCTATTCCCACTTGGGGAAATTAAATATTTAATGTTTTCTGCGCTTAGAGGTATATTTAAGACTGTTTTAATGTGCTCGGTCTTTGTCTTTAAGTGCTGCTTTGAGTTAAAGCAAAAAAAAGTCGGTAACAGTTGTTGCCAGTTCAGATTTCTAAATACTTTTACATTATATAATAATAAACTTTACTAACTTAAAGGAATATTTTTGTAGGTTTTTATATAATTTCCTCAGAATCTAAATATTTTTACAACTGAAATTATCCCACAATCAAATTTTCTAAGTAAAAAGTTGAAAAAGAATAAGTTAATAGAAAAATATTCTTATTGAAAACATTCAATTTCTATAGTAAATGTGCTACTAACTCCTAAAAAAATATATATACAGTACTATTGTTAAGAATATATGATGTCGTCATATATATTAAACAAAAGAACATCAATCACAATAAGGAAAAACAAGATCGTTTTTGTTAGCGTCACATTATATCTCGCTTATAGTGTACGCAGAGGTAACTTAATGTTACGACACTTAATTTTTGTCAATTTTGGAGACATTTCGCGTAAAAAAGAGGAGCTCAACGCTTAATATTGTTTTGTTATCAAGAAATTAAAGTAATTAATAAAAAAAAAGAGGCCAGTCGTGGCGCAGTGGCACAAAGTGTGACTGTAAATCCGACGGGTTGTGGGTTCGATCCCCACTCGAGGAGATGAAATATTTATTTAAATTTATATTTCCATTTCTTCGCTCTAGTGTCGAGGCAAAGCGCGGCGTTGAGTTCTGCCACTCAACACGTAATGTCTCCAGAATACGGCAGAAAGTGGGGAATGGATTGTCTTAACACTAGTTTCCCTCTGCCCACCGTACTGTGTGCGGGATACAGCGTGAAGCTGAAAGTAATTAATTTACCCGAATGTGAATCAATCCCACATCCGTGGTGTTTACAGTCAGGCGCTGCGCCACGACAGCCTCCACTTCAGAATATTTTTCTAAATATTATAATTTTTTTGCGAAATCTACGCACCCACGTCTGACTTAATAATGTTAGATACAAAATTCAAAGAACTATAATCGGATTGAAAAGTAAGTTGGTCGTAACGCAGTGGTATATCGTTGGCTGTAAGCGCCATGATTGTGGGTTCGATTCTCACTCGAAGGAATGATCTATTTTCATTTCCTCGATTTAGTAATGAGACTAAGCGCGACGTTGAGCGTAGCCAGTCAACACGCAATTTCTGTCTTGACACTAATTTTCCTTTACCGACTTTACTATGCATCCTTGTATGTATCCTTTTGGTTATTCGACGGTTCAAATGTGCTTGCAAAAATTTATTTGACGTATATTTACGTAACTTTTAAAGAAAAAAAGAACCCTTATAAGATCATTTTTTTATTAATCCGTCAATCCGTCTGTCTGTCTAACTGTCTGTTTATATCGCAAAATACGCGTATTTCGACACTAAAAAGGAAACGAAATTGGCATCTAGCATCTACAGGTAGTACTAATTCAGGAAAAAAATCTGAAAACTATACATTGTCATTAAATCCTATAAAATAAAAAACAACCTTAAAAGAAATATAGTACCTATTATAGCCGCTAGTTCAAGTGAAATATCAGATGAAAGGGCTCTAGCTAAGCTAAGCTTCAATTTCAGAAAAGCTGACCTTCAGTTTTTATACGGAACGCGACTCGCGCTTGTCCGGTCTTTTTTATTTAAAAAAAATCACAATCTATTTATTAAGTATATTCTTAGAAAAATTCAGGAGTTGCACCTGTGAACCATCGGTGGGCGTATCCGACTCACACTTGACCGATTCTTTTCACGAATACCTATAAAGAATACGCGATGCATAAAATTCAGTCTTAATATAGTCGAGTCTGAGATTCTCGAACTTTTGTTCGTAACATCAATGGAAGGCCAAAGAAAGCAATTCCTTTGAAATTGATAAAAAGTTGTCAAATAATAGAGTATTTTTCCTTTGACGAGTTCTTTTTTTTAATTTTAAGAGCTTGCTGTGATCTAAACAATATGTCTTTAGCTACTATTGATGGTGAAAAGATTTTACTTTAATTTCACAATTAAAAAATTAAATCAAATTAAATTAGGTTCACGCTGTGTCCCGCAAACAGCAGGTTAGGCAGATGGAACCTAGCGTTAAAACACTCCGTTCCCCACTTTCTGTCGAACTCTGGAGGCATTGCGTGTTGAGTGGCAGAACTCAACGCCGCGCTTAGCTTCGATATCAGAGCGAAGAAATGGAAATTAAATTTAAATAAATATTTCATCTTCTCGAGTCGGCCACGACTAGCCTCTATTGTAGTGGTGATGGTGAATAATAAAAAGTCTACTCACAGTTCACACTGAGTATATCCAACATCACTTTAGGGTACATATAGTTTGAACACGAATAGTAAATCACGACACAGTTTATATAAAAGTCAACCACAAACATATTATATATGAAAGAGAACACAAAAATTACAATAATGTTAACAAATAACTGAGATAACAATGGAACGTATATAAACCGCATCGAGTGACAAGCATCGACTGTTATATATAAAATATGCCGTCGACAAGGGGGTCGGTCGACGGCAGCGAGCGCTTTCATATAAATAAACTAAATACGAATACTTACCATAAAATAAATAAATTAAATTAAATGTATGTTTGTATATAAGTGTTAAATAAATTAATTACAATATTAAAATATATGAATAACACATATTAAATAAACTATAAATATAAATAGTTCCCTACACATATATTATTTCATAAATAAAAAAAATAGTGAAATAAGACTTGACGTGGGTATTTCTCTGCCGATATACATTCGACGGGTCTATTCAATGTCAATCTGAGCGTGTAATCTTTTGACAGCCCGGTATTGGCTGGTTAGGGATTCCTTGGGACTCGTATGTAAGTTGTAACGAAAGGGTTTGGGAAAATTTGCTGAAGCTAAAATTGGTTTCTTAGTGATCTTAAGATTTTTTGGGGTTCCGTACCTTTTAAGGACGTTCCCTCTGTCTGTCTGTCAGTCTGTCTATCGGTCTGTCAAGAGTAGAATCATTTACTATTCAGGCCTGCTTCCAGTCCGATCTACAGTCGCAGGCCAAGGTTCGAGTGCCGTCATGGCAGAGTACTTGAAGCTTCTCCAGAACAGGGTACCCTCATCCCTATCCACCCGGTGTTGCTATAAAAGAGCAATAGGGCTAACAACATTAATCAAAAAAAAAGCTCGCCCACTATCATCACCATTACCGTCGAGTAATTAAATAATTAGACACGCGAGGCAACTATCATCCCATAACGCAGTTTTTACTATCATATCGTAGGAAATGTATATTATTCTTTTTTTTATATGTATTGTTTGTAATTATCTATGTCTACATTAAAATAAAATTAAAGAGCCTGTCTGTCAAAATAACATTTAAAAAAATTTGAGACCATAATACACTTATTTATACGGTACCAAAACACAAACAAGCAATTTTATTTTTTTGTGTGTAACATGTAGGCTATTTAAAAATGGCTGGAATAAATTCCAGATTTTTACAGACCCAGAATTCACGCGGCAAAACCTTCTTTTACATAAAAAACACGCAAAATCAAATATATTCCTACAAATTTGAATTACTATTTTAGTAAATAACAGCATAGCTAACCATTTTTATGTAATTAATATATTTTTTAATATACTTATATAATGTCGTAATAATTTATTTTAAAAAATAATATTGGTATACTTCAGGCGGGCGAAGCTGCGCTGGGGCCGCTAGTTTATTTATCTATGTTTCCTTACAAATAGTATACTCAGAGGAAAATATTATTCTTACATCCTAGCAATATATTATTCTAACATACGGGTCATATTCTCAATTCACACGGAATTACTGAAAAAATAAACAAAGTAACCTGTATCGTGTGTAAATTGGGGAACGGAGTGTCTTAACACTAGGTTCCCTCTGCCTACCCTGCTGTGTGCGGGATACAATGTGAAGCTGTAACCCATATCGCGGCTGCTGTAGCCGTCGTGGTGCAGCGGTACAGCTTCTGATTGTAAGCGCTACCTACGGTTGTGGGTTCAATGCTCACTTCACAGAAGAATGACTTATAGTCATTTCTTCGCTCTGGTTAGTAAGATATGAAGCAGCGTTGAATTCCGCTACGCAGCACGCAATGTCTCGAAAATTAGCCATTGCAATTGAAGGGTGACCCTAGTATCTCCATAATTGTGTTTCTCTGCCTACCCTCCTATATACGAGATACCATATGAAGATACAAATACATAAATAAAACTAAAAGAAGAAAATGAAAACAAAATCAAATATAAATAATCGCTAAATATTAGTCCTGTGGAGTGGAAAGAATAATACCTTTTCGAGACCCTCCAGTTTGCTTAAGGCATTAAATGTCACGAGCCTTTCATCTCGCCGTTACGTCGGTTTTCAATCAAAACTCCTCGTGTTTATACTTTGCGTTGTCTTAACAAATATATATTTTTTTTGTTTTTGTGAATAAATGTATAGAGAATAGGGACCTACGCGGCTTTGTCCGTTTCAACAACAATGTTTTTTTCCTATAGTATATAGTATATAGTAGTGTGAGCAACCTAAGGTTAAAACTTTTCATTTTCTACTTTCCATCCAATTTTCGAGGCATTGTGCGTTGAATTAATTCAACGCCGCGCTTTGTCTTCTTACCAGAGCGACTTTCATTTCACCGATCCACACACAACTGAACCCACAACCTCCACGTACGAGGAAGTAAGAAAAATTAATTCTCTCGTGTAGGAATTGAACCAATAGCCATCCCGCTTAGAATCAGGTGATTTGCCGCTGGACCACGACGATCATATTTTTAAAAGCAGATACACTGTATCCTCAATACATCAGGGTAGGCAGAGGGAACCTAGTAGTTAAGATACTTTGTTTCCCACTTTCCGCCGAACTCTAGGGGCATTGCATATTGAGTGGCTGAAATTAACGCCGCGCATTGTCTCGGCACTAGAGCAAAGAAATGAAAATATACACTTTAAAAAAATATTTCGTCTCCTCGAGTGGGGATCGAACCCACAACCGTGCGTCTATAGTCACACTTTGTGCCCCTGCGCCACGTGCCCACCACATCATGATCTATTTAATAAACAAAATTCAAATATACGAGTACACAAACATATTCGTACGTTTGCAGCACGCTTATGCAGATTTCTAAAACGAAAATATGAAAGATTAAAACTTTCATACTTTCATATTAAAAATCTGGGATACAATGGTTGTAATTTTCATAAAACATTTTGATTGTTTTGGAAATTTCATAAAAACAATTATTAATAACTAAGTAATATTAAAAAATCAAGCTTTTATTTGATAAAGGTAAGTTACATTAAAATGAAAAGTAGTGTAGGTTGTTAATTCGAAAAAAAAAACATTAATAATTAATTTTGAACAATTTTGCTTAATAAAACCAAAGTATGTTTTACTTTATGTAAAATTATTTTTTACTTTTTAGTTCTTACACTAGGTTCCCTCTGCCTACCCTGCTATGTGCGGGATACAGCGTGAAGCTGATTTATTTATTTTTTTATCATCGTAATTTATCGATTTTTATTTACTTACATATTTTAACATGACTATTCAGAAGACTAGACATTAAAATGTTACAGCATTTTTTGTTTTAAATATTATAAAATAAATTTAATTACATTAAAATATTATTAATAAAAAAATATTTGTAAAAACAAAAACCCCGACTGCATCAAACTAAAAAGAAAATAAACAAGCCCAATAGTTTATTAGGATTAACAGTCGGGACCTCTTTAAATTACGCGGGGTTCCTGGTAAAGATTTTATTGATTGAAGAATTACTTATAGGTTCCGACTGTTAATCCTAATAAACTATTGGGCTTGTTTATTTTCTTTTTAGCTTGATGCAGTCGGGGTTTTTGTTTTTACAAATATTTTTTTATTTTTCATTTTTTTGTTAGAATTTATTATGGTAATGATAATTATGATATACCTTTTTGAAATCCTAAAATTAAGCTCTTGAATTTGATACCCATATTGTAGTATTCGGAACGACATTTTTTTTTTCACTGAGTCCAAAGGCGTACCACAGCCGCCATGATTATTTTTATTAACGTCACCTATCTAAGAACACTTGGGCTGCTAATACATAAATACTGCTCAAATATGTAAATCCGTTCAGTGGTTCTGGAGATACGAGGTAATAAAGAATATTACATACATACAAAATACGCGCGAAAAACATAACCCTTCCTTAGCAGTCGGGAAAAAAAAATATTTGTAAAAACAAAAACCCCGACTGCATAAAACTAAAAAGATTCAGGACCTCTTTAAATTATGCGGGGTTCCTGGTAAAGATTTTATTGATTGAAGAATTACTTATAGGTCCCGAGTGTTAATCCTAATAAACTATTGGACTTGTATATTTTCTTTTTAGTTTTATGTAGTCGGGGTTTTTGTTTTTACAAATATTTTTTTATTTTTCACTTTTTTGTAAGGATTAATTATGGAGGAAGGTAAGGTGGTATAATGATAATCGTAATATACCTTTTCGAAATCCTGAAATTGAGCTCTTGAATTTGATACCCATATTGTAGTATTCGAAACGAAAAATTTTTTTTTACTAAGTCCAATGGCGTACCACAGCCACCATGATTGTTTTTATTTAACGTCACCTATCTAAGAACACTTGGGCTGCTAATACGAATCTAACGATACGTCAATTATGTAAATCCGTTCAGCGGTTCTGGAGATATGAGGTAATATTCTTTATATTACATACATACAAGATACGCGCGAAAAACATAACCCTTCCTTAGCAGTCGGGAAAAAGGTTTACTTGTTGTTGTACTAAGTTGATAGAATTTTGAGACTCCACTTAAAAACGCATATTAATATTTAATAGCAACGTCATTACAGTTTGAATACAACACTTTATGTCAAGGCGCAGGAATCTTGTCCCGATTTTAAATGTACATGGTTCTTAGTAAACTACTTTGTTGCATATATTATAGAGATAGCTTTTAATTTAAGACTTATGTGATTTTCTCATATTGTCACCAGCCACACGGGAAGTACTAGCTTTCAAATACACAGAAAAGCATCAAAATCGGTTCACCCAGTCAAAAAGAGTCGAATAGATTACCTCCTTTTCTTACAGGGATCTAAGCAAGCCTTATGTACCCTTAACTCTATATAGTTAAGGGTTAACACTAGGTTCCCTCAGCCTACCCTACTATGCCAGAGACATTGTGATATAATACGTTAAATTTAAAATCAATGTTAAAATCTCCGCGCCGTTTTTTTATTTACACAATTGCTCTTGCTAAGCCCGACCTTCTGATTGGAGGGCTAATATTTGTTTATAATTTCCAAAGGGGATTTCTATAGATTTATTTTGTATTGTATACTTAGTATACTTTACCTTCCTTTTGTGTTTTTATCAATTAAGTAAAATAATTTTAGTTAGTTAAAGAATAAATTGCGATGGTCGTGAGGTCGGTGCCTGGTGGGTTTTTTCTATAAAAAATAAAATTAAAAAACATTTTTTATTTATTTGTACTTACTGTAATTTCTTAGATCTTGCTAACTTACATAAATGTAGGCCGACGACAAATATTCTATAAAATTTGATTACAACGCGAATTTCTGTGTCTCAAGAGACTAAAATTAAATATTTGATTTACTTCACTTCGATACCTACATGTGAACTTAACGATAGACAGAGACAGAGGATATTCTTTTTTATTTTGAGATACGGAAATCTAAAAATTTTACCTTTATAGGATCGCTTTATTTTTCATCCGTCTGTTAATAGGATATCACAAGGGACAGTTTATAGTTCTAGTTATTATTTGGAGTATCCTAAGCTCCTATATGTAGGATCTAAACTTAGTTAATACTCAATTAGCTTAGAACTATACAAATAACTTAGTTTATGTTTTTCATTAGACTTAGAGAAAATAAATAATAAAATATTATTTTAGCTTCATGCACATATCAGGAAAGTCTAAGGGAAACTTGGGAACCTAGTGTTAAGCCACTCCGATTCAATTAAGATACTTCCGTTCCCCGTTTTACGCTCAATTGCTGAGACGTTGCGTGTTTAGAGGCGGAACCCAACGATGCGCTTTACCTCGTTACCAGAGCAAAGAAATTAAAATATTAAATATTTTATTCCTCCAAGTGGGAACCCACAACCATCAAGTTTACAACCAATCGCTTGTGCCATTGCGCCACGCCAGGTTTAACAAAAATCTTGACTAATTCATAGCAAAATAGGTTTCTTAAACTAGTCTGTTTTCATGAATATAAACATTTAGAAATAGAATCATCAACTACCTAATTTCTCTATATAAAATTGGATATTTAGTATTAAAATACTGTAGCTTCACGCTGTATCCCGCACACAACAGTCACTATAGATCTCTCCCGCTTTTCTCTACAGCTCATTTTTTATTGCAGGTAATGTACTGCCCTCCACTCTACACCGAGGCGATGTCGGGAAGACCACAACCGACGAAAACCACACGCACCGGAAACGGAAACTCTTGCCACGACATCGTCTGAGAATCGTTAAGAAGCCGCACGCATATTACATCGGAGCAGGCTACTATAGTATAAACGTTCTTGTATGCATATATGCAACCATATATTTGCATATACGCATATACATAATATGCATATATTACAACATATACAATTTCGCGTGCGGCTCCTTTTATCACAACCTAAGACATGAAAAAAAAATTAAAATAAGCTTTTTTGTTTTTTTTTTATATTCGATATTTAAACTTATTGTAGATGTGTCATATTTTATTATAAATGAATACAATATATGAATGATTATTTATTTTTGTCTAAATGAAACTTCGTAGAATAGAATAAATGTAAATATAATGTATTATAGTTGTTTTAGTTCATTATAAAAAAAATAATATTGTAAATATTATTTTGTAAATATTAATTGTTTTATATAATATATAGAATAAAAATGTTTTAATTGCATTATCATATTTATTGAGCCCAAATATGGTGATGCAATAGCTCTGTATATAGAAGAAATCAAGTACTTTAATATATAGTTACTAATATTTATTTAAATTATATTATATACACATAGATACATCGAAATAAGTAGTTTACGATTTTTTTTTGTTTAAATAAAAAAAATGCTTGATTTCGTTGTAGTTTTTTTAAGAAAAATCTAAACTAGTCTAATTTAGTGGATATTTAAAGCATAAAATGCTATTATATTCCAATATGATGTTGATTTTAAGGTTATTAGGCTTAACGTAGTTTTGTTCGTTACTATAGAATGTATTGTTCAAGCTTTGTGATCATGGAAGTAAATGTTTTAAATAAACTTGTATGGGTTTTATTTTGTTATTGTGACGTGGTCATTTCCTAATATCAGATATGTACGCCAGTAAAAATAAATTCTTTTCCAAGAAAAAAAAAACATGTTATGGTGGTAGCATCGACTCCCAAATATAATATTATTTTTGTCACTAAAATGTTAAAGTAAAAAACAATCAAAAATAGAAATCTCTTTTAGCCAACCAGTGATATTGAATAAGTGACAATAAGTACAACGTAGTACTTAAATGAAAAAAAAAATCAGCTTAACGCTGTATCCCACGCACAGCATGGTAGGCAGAGGGAACCTAATATTAAGACACTCCGTTCCCCACTTTCTCCTGAATTTTGGAGGCATTGCGTGTGGAGTGGTAGAACTCAACGTAGTACTTAAAATTTAATTTATTTAGATCAAAAAAATAATGATAAATATACTAAACTAAACTACTGTAATAATTCCGTGTGAAATAACACAGTTTCTAAATATAAAACAAGAAAGGATTTAAAGAAAGGTCCTTTTACTTTCTATTGATATAGGATATCCGACTACCACTGACCCGCACATCCACTTTACTAATGACTTCACTTCTTTGTACTGAAAACCTATTCAAGTAAGCTATTAGATATAAAATAAATAAAAAATGTTAGTTAAGAATAAAAGGCACAGTGAAGAAAATTCTCGATTAAGTCTCATTTGAAACATAAAAAGTGGACAAAAATCGATTCATTCGTTTGGGAGATACGATGCAACACACGGACACACAAATCCTCATGTACATCAAACTTATATCAATCTTTGTTCTTCGACTAAAAGCTTTTATTCAAAGCAGTCTACCAGTCATTGAACCTAAGACCTTCTTATTCAACGCCAATTCAAATAATAACTATACCAGCAGGACCTTCATACGTCTATCTATATTAATATAATAAAGTTGAATAGTTTATTTGACTGCACGCGGTAATCTCAATAACAACGGTTTCGAATTGAAAAAAATATTTTTTGTTGGGTTCGCCATTTAAAGGAGAAGGCTATAGGTTCAGGCCAGTCGTAGTGCTCGGGCAGGTTGTGGGTTTGATTCCCACTCCATGACATAAGATATTTAATATTTTCGTTTTCTCGCCTAGGCAAAGCGAGGCGTTGTGTTCCGCCACTCAACTCGCAATGTGTCCAAAAATCAACAGAATGGAGAACTATCTTAATGAGAACGGAGTGTCTTAACACTAGATTCCCAGACTCTGTCTGCCTTCCCCGTTATGTGCAGAATACAGCGTGAAGCTGAAGGTTAAGTTATGTATATATATCACTTTATATAGAAGTATCCAACCTTACTTAACGGTAATCAGATTTACCTCGGGCACTTACAATATTTTATGTATTCCCCTATTATCCGTCGAATTTTGGAGGCCGTAACACAAAGCCGCGCTTATGCGTTGGTATCAGAGCGAATAAATGAAAATATTAATAAAAAATAATTAATTTCTCCGAGTGGGAATCGAACCCACAACCGCCGCCTTACACGCTTGTGCCCCAGCGCCACGAAGACCTCATATAAATAAATCAGCTTCACGCTGTATCCCGCATACAGCAGGGTAGTCAGAGGAAACCTAATGTTAACACAGTCCGTTACCCATATTCTGCCGAATTCTGGAAGCATTGCGTGTTGAGTGGCAGGACTCAACGCCGCGCTTTGCCTTGACATCAGACCGAAGAAATGGAAATATAAATTTAAGTAAATATTTCATCTCCTCAAGTGGGGATCGAACCCTCGATCCCTATCAACGAGTCGGTTTTACAGTCACACTTTGTACCGTTGCGCCACGACTGGCCTCGTATGTGTAAGTGGTATATTATGTATCATAGTTATTTTCTCTCCTAGCTATTTCCATTTGGCCAAGCGAATGAAGTCACCTGTTAAAGCTAGTTTCATTATAAATTCAAAACCGTAGCGTTCACTAGCTGAAGTGTCTGTCTTAAACGTTTTCACGCTCCATCGCCGCAACCGAACGTGAAAGGCATTCGAAGTTAGTTTCAAAAGATTTGATATGAGTGGATTATATTTATTTTCTGAATGAAAATGTCAGCTGAAAATTAAATGCGTTTAGAGTTTCGTGCTTTTATTGTAGATTTTTGAAATAGTTGAACATTGAAAATCAAAGATCTTGTTAGGTGAACCTTAATTCGTCAACTTAAAGTACTTGCAGGAAGTAGAATAGGAGGAGGGAACCTAGTTAAGATACTCCCATGAAAGGCTGAATTTTCATTTTCAAATTCGCAAAGTAAGGATCGGAAGTTCAAAACAATAGGTTGTTCCTGATTACCCCGTTGGCGTTGGCGGAAGAATTTTTAGATCTACTTACTTCACCTATATTTCGCTCCCATTTCTTAGATTTTCTCATTTTTTTCTTTTATTTGTACTAAAAATTATTATTTCTTCACATATTAATAGCTGTAGATCCACGGTAAGGGTCTTAAAGATTTTGATTTTCTTTATTGTGTTGACTTAAGCTTATTTTATTTAGTATAGAACTCAGCTACATGCAAAGAGAACTCCATTTTATTTTGATCTCCTGGAAAATGGGACAATGGCTTGATAAGTTCACACGCATTTACATAGGCTCCGTTTTTTGTCTTTTGAGATATGGAACTTTAAAACATTTCCCTCTACCTTACCATATTATTTGGAAAAAAAATTACCTGAAAATACGCTTAAACAGTAATTAATACTTAGAAAAATTACCGCTAACTATTATAAGGCAAAATTATGTAAAATTTATATTGCATGCATACATTTTGCACGCAAAACTATTTTTCTAAGAAAACCTACTAAGTTAAGCAATTATCGCGTTTTTAATTTGTAATTATGCATTCAAATTTGCATTTTGAGTAGAAAATATTAAAAAAACATTTTCTATACTTACATAATATATTACTACATTTATCTCTATATTGTGTTTGAGTGAGGTCAGTCGTGGTACAGATACACAAGCGTCAAGCGAGGCTGTCAACGCGAAGAGTTGTAGGTTCAATTTCCAATCAAGAAAATGAAATGTTTCATATTTTTACTACCTCGCCCGATACACGACGTTAAGTTCCGCCACTCAACACGCAATCCCTCCAGAATTCGACGGAAAGTGGAAGTGTCTTATGGAAACTGAAAGTCTTAACGGTAAGTTCTCAGGTCCCCTGTTCCTACCCTGCTATGTGTAGGATACTGCAGACAGTAGGACAGATAAAAAAAACGGATAAGCACGAGTCGGGCTCGCCCAACGAGGGTTCCGTACAAAAATTGTTTCGAGCTATTTCTGAAATTCAAGCTTCGCTTAGCCAGAGCCCTTTCATCTAATACCTCACTTTAATACCTTATACCTGGGTTTATTATTTAAAAAACATTGTAATAATTTTATACAAGTAATTAATTAATATTTTTTTAATGGAAAAGACAAGAAAAACGAGCGTTCGGGTCACCTGATGGTAAGTGATCACCACCGCCCACGACCCCGTGCAACACCAGAGGAGCTAAAGGTGCGTTGCCGGCCTTTAAGGTGGAGATAGACGAGCTTTTTTAAAGTACCCATGTCATATCGACTTGGAAACACTGCCGCGGGTAGGCCATTCGACAGTTGCGTGGCGCGTGGAAGGAAGTTCCTACGAAACCGCACAGTAGTAGATTGCCACGTATCCAGGTGGTGTGGATGATATTTAAGCTTGTGATGTATTATGCGGTTAGAAAATTCGGCGGCGGGTAACATAATGGTATAATTTAAATATTAAATACATATTTAATGTGTAAGTTTATGTATTTTCATAGTAAATAACACATTTTTATATATATTTCTTATAGTTTAAAAACCATTAAAAATAATCATAGTTCTATAGTAATCTATTACAGTCATATCGTCTGTATGCAGGCCGAGGATCATGACAGGTTTTTCTTTAGAAACTTTAATTTATGATCAGAATTTGCATAATCGACTTAATTTTAACTTCCCTTTTTTATTTCAGTCCTTTGAATTATTAATTTATAAACTTTGAAACTAATATACGTGGAATACAGGGTGAAGCTAGGTATTGCCGACAAAAGTGAAAAAATATACATAATATTTATCACTTTACTGAGAACTTAAATTAAACATTTTTTTTAATTGAAATTATTAAGAACAAACTTATTTTAAAGGCCAGGGTAGGTAGAGGGCCAGGGTAGGTAGAGGGAACCTTGAGTTAATTCTGGTGGCATTGCGCATTGAGTAGTGGAACTCAACGCCATTACAAAATTAAATAAACACATTTTTTAAAACTACCATATGTACATTATTTTCCTTTGTGTATGTATGAGTGTAATACGTACGAACTGTTGTCCAAGTATTGTCCAATTCAAAGACAATAACAAGCATCCATATAAATCAGAGCGATAATTGCCTTTTTTTAAAGTAGGTTTATTATTAAATAATATTTTATACTTAAAGTATATAAGACGATTAATTTCAAAGATTGCTGGAATAAGGGAACGTAATTGAATATTGAAATGAAGCCAAATGTTAATATAATTCATATTAGCGTTTAGAATATTCATTTTGATCTTGATTTTGATCAATATTGACTGAGACATTTATATCATTACTCAATTAAAGAATGGGGCTGTTCTTGATTTATTCCAATTTAGCATATTTAATATTATTATCCGTAGTGGCGCAGCGTTTTATTGTAAATACGACGTTGGGGATTCAAATCCCACTCGTTGAGATGAATTAATTAAACTTTCTCGCTCTACTCAGAAGTTGACTTCCGTCACCCAACTTGCAATGTCTCGAAAATTAGGTGGAAAGTGAGGAGTGTCTTAACACTAAGTTTACTTTTTCTATATTTTTTTATGTACGGGATAAAAAAAAAGTTAAAAAAAGATAACCGACTACAGTTTACTGTACTCCTTTATGAGTATTAATTATTGGTTTTACCTGTATGTTCACATGTGATTGAATGTTGGAATTAGGTAATATTTGAGTTTGATGGATTCATTTAGGTTATTAAGCACGTGTATGTGCGAATTTCGATATCAAAAAGATAATAAATGTATCTAGGTAATCAGCACATATTTAAAATCTATTTTTTAAATTATATTATTTGAATATTCACGGATCTAATGGAATATTTTATATTCCTATCTGAATGATAGTTGTAGGTTTGAACCTTACTATAATCAGCCCAAAGTTGTGTCGTGGATAGTTGAGTGGTTAAAATTCAGTCGCTATAGGCCAGAGGTTCCCAATCTTTTCTTTATCAGGGACCACTTTTATAGAATTCTTGTTAGCAGGGACAGGGACAGGGACAGGAACTTTGTAAGTATAATAAAAATTAGTTGATAATTTAACAAACATTTTAATTTCAAAATCAGTAGAAACTTACACGATAAGAAATAACAATATTTAAAACTAATTTAAGTTTTAATTTAAAATAAGAATTTTAAGTAAATATTAAAAATCAATAAACTTCAAAGTATATTAGTATATTTAAATGAAAAAAAAAATGTTTTATTGAGGGAACAACTTAATTGTAGCCAGACTTTGCTCAACCACCAAAATTTTAAATCATTCGCGGACCATATTTTAGCTGCTGCGGACCACTACTGGTAGAATTGGTTGAGAATGTCTCAACCAATTCTATTTCAAAATCTAAAAACTACATTATTTCAATTAAAATTCACCATTCACAATTTAGTATAATAATAATAAAAAATTTTACGTTATATAAAATTACGAAATAGGCTAATAAATAATTTTATTAAGACGCTATCAATATTGTTCGTTAGAATTAATTTTATTAATTGAATTCGTTGTAGCGTTGCTGAAAGGAAAATTGATCAAACCTGATATTTTCCATCATTCATATTTTGAAGGAAATAAAATTATGAATCTCGGCATCTTATAAAAAAATCAGTTTCACGCTTTATCCCGCACAAAGCAAGTTAAGTAGAGTAAAAGCTCGCGTCAAGACTCTACGTTCTCTCTCTCACAAGCACTTCTAATTGTTGTATTATCATGAAACTTGGGACCACATATTACTACATACATGTAATCTTAGATACAATACAGTTGGTTTCGATATTTTGACTGACTGAAAGGACAAAGCATGGCGCTAAGTTACGCTACTCAACACAGAACCTCTCGATTCGCGCGAAAAGGGAGATAACAGAAGCCTGTAAAGTATTTCACGACTTGTAATTTTATTAAAAGACTTGTAAACATACTTTTTAAGTGTACTAAATTAATTCGCTAAGAGAGCTGTTGCGAAATATTTTTCAGCTATTGTTTTGTTTTTTAATCAGCGTCATGCTGTATCCCGTACACAGCAGGATAGGTAGAGAAATCTGGAGGCATTGCGTGTCGAGTGGTGGAACTCAACGCCGGACTTTGCCCCGACACCAGAGCGAAGAAATAAAAATATACATTTGAATAGATTTTTTTTTAAATAGATACTTAAGTTTTTGCTCGAGTGGGGATCGATTCCACAACCAATCGCGCTTACAGTTACGCACTTTAGCTCCTGCACCACGAATGGTCTCAATTATATTGTAATTGCTTTGTAGCGTATAAATAACTAAATTTAATATATAATGGAGTTGAATATTAAGCAGCTTATTAATATCGTAGGAATGTCATAATCCACAACCCCTTTTATTCAGGGTAGGTAAATCGTAAATTTAATAAAAAGTAATAAAAACCACTCATAAGCTTATAAACTCTTAAAAAAACTCAAACTTGATTTATTGAATACAATAACGAGAAAAAAAAAATGTATGTTATAAATCACCGAAACCGAGTTTTCGCATCTCACTGACTCCAGAGTATGTATGAGCTTAATATTAAAAAGTCGCTTATTTATTACCTGTACTGCCGAATGTGATCGTAAATTATGTATGTAAAAAGAATTAAAAGTCAGCTTCACGTTCTATCCCGCAGTCAGCAGGGTAGGCAGAGGGAAGAGGGAGGGAGAGCGTTTTCCACTTTCCGCCGATTTTTTAATGCATTGCGTGTTGAGTGGCAGAACTCAACGCCGTTCTTTGCCTCGACACCAGAGCGAAGAAATGGAAATATAAATTTAAATAAACATTTAATTTTCTCGAGTGGGGATTGAACCCAAACAGTTGCGTATATGTGCCCGGGCGCCACGACTGGCCTCACTATTAAACGTCGGAGCCCTAAAAAGCTAATTTACACCAAACATAGTCAAAAAATACAAAGCGAATTGTAGTGGGTTCACATCCGGCCTCACACATTCAGTGGTGACAGGAAAAACCCATTTTATTTTCACGTAAAATCACAATAACTCATGAATAGTAAACACCGTCGACGGGAAATCGATCAAAGAGCTTAGCTGAAGTATAATTTATCATACATTGATTGATCATTTGTTGATCTGTTAACTCTATGCATTCAGGTCAGACGTCTTTGCTTTATATGGGTTGTTCTTGGCGACAAAAAGAAAAATAGTGAGTATATTAGATTTGCTTGTAAAAAATTCTATTATTCTGGATTTGAACCTGCACTTTGTCTTATAGATTTTTGTTTTGGCACACATCTATCACACGTGTATGTGCGTGCGTGCATATATCTATATATATGTGCGTCAAATTAAAACAGAGATTCAGAAGAGGGTATATTTATATCGCAATCAGTTAAAAAAAAATATTTCTTTTATATTTTTTTGTTAATTGCCATTTGGGGCTTTTCTTTAAGTTTTCTTTTAGGTTCACATTGTTTACTTACAATAGCAAGGCAGGTAAAGCGAACCCAGTGTTAAAACACTCTGCTCTCCACTTTCCGCTGAATTTTCGAGACATTGCTGGAGTGGGGGAAGTGAATGGGAGTGAAACTCTTGTGCCACTACGAAATGACGGCCTCTATTTATTTTCACATTTATTTATATAGTCGTATTTTTATCTATATGATTTGTGTCCCCATATTACTTTTCGAGAAATTTGTAGACGAAATGATAAACTTCTGTTTTTTTTAAATAATTATGAAAATATATATTTTTTTCTTTGTACACTCATAATTTAGTATCTCAAATAAAATGTACCAAAATGGTCTTGACAAACGGACGGACAGACACACGGATTTTTCTTTTAAGATAGGGACGGAACCTTATAACTTAACTTAACTTCACACTTTATCCATAGAACCTTATAAATTGATAAAAATTAAACATAGCAATGAAACAGGTGTATGAAGCACAAGTTGCTACAGTCCAATCAAGCTAACCCAATATTAGTTGTAGAAAGTAGAATATATACTTTCTAAACTTTTAATTGAATTAAACAGCTGTAACAGTGGTCGATATAGGTACGAGTGATTGAAAAACTTCACGCTTTATCCTGTATATAGTAGAACGGGCGGAGAGAACCTAGTGTCAAGACACTCTATCATTCAGTTTTAATGTGGAAATGCTTGTTTAGTGGCGGAACTCAACTCTGCACAGACTGTTGACGATGCGCCACGATGGCCATCTAATAGTTGTTTTTTAGCTTCACTCTGTATTAAATGACGCGCTTTGCCTCATTACTGGAACGAATAAATTAAAATATGAAATATTTCATTCCCTTGAGTAGGAATCGAATCCACAACTGTTCACGCCACGAGCCACGACTGGCCTCTAATATTCGTAATATATTTTATTAATTGTATATAACTTGAGTAATGGCGTTTAACGTATTATGTTGTATGCAAACTATTGTAATAAACTATAGGTCCTTGCGTGACATATCAGCGCATTTCAATCTACAAATTACAATTTAAATTTGAATGAAGGTTTCGTGGCGCAGTGGCACAAGCGTGGACTAAGGACACGACGGTTGTGCGTTCGATTCCCACTCAAAGGAATGAAATGTATTAATTTCTTCGCTCTGGTAATAAGGCAACTCGCAGCGTTAAGTTCCGCCACTCAACACGCAATATCTTAAGAATTAGGCGGAAAGTGGGAAACGGAAGTGTCTTAACTAACACTTATATCTGAGATTCTCTCTGCGTACTAAAAAAAATTGCAACACTTTGTTATAGAATATCTAATTTGAATTTAATTATTGAGGCTGTCTCACTGAGAACGCGCCAGTTGTGGGTTTGAAAAGTATGCTTTCAAAAATTAAAGTAGGCTTTTTGTTTAGGAAGAAATCTATTTATCGTTCAACTTTCACATTTCTCTTTGTCTTCTTACCAAAGCGACAAAAAAAATCAATTCCCGAGTGAGAATCGAACCCACAACACACTGCTCCACGACGGCCTCCAAAAAAGTATAATAAGAATTTATTTTACCAAGATATTTGTCTTATAAAATTTATAATTTCATACACTTACTTAAAGTTACTTTCCCTATAATAAGATAAACTCCGTTGAAGTAACATGCTCGTACATAGATGTATAAAGTGGGTCAAAGTATTTAATTATATTATATTTGCAAGATACTAGTGGAGTTGCGTGGCCATACTTGCTTCTTTTTTAAGGTTTCGTACCTCAAAAGGTAAAAACAGAACCTATATAGGATCATTTTGCTGTCCGTCTGCCATTTTTCTGACCTGGCGGATAGACGGAAAAACGTTTAAAAATCGTAGTTTTAGGTTCTATTACATTAATAAAAGCCCCCAATATTTTATTTAATACCTTTCATGTAAAATCCAAAATATACAGAACACGTTAACGCACAATAATCAATTAACACAAATTCGTGTTCTTTAATGAACATAAAAGTGATGAAAAAAAGTAAAACACACAGTAATAATCAAATGTTTTTTGAAAAAAAGTGATATAAAATCAGCTTCACGCTGTATCTCGTACACAGCAAGGTAGGCAGAGGGAACCTAGTGTTAAGGCACTCCGTTCATTAAGTGGTGGAACTCAACATCAATAGTAATTGATTGTAAATAATTTCCTTTTTACCTTTTTAAACTGATTTCGGAAAATAGCTGAAAAACTGAAAAGTAATAATAAACTTTTTGAATGTTAACTTTAATAATAAGGTACACTCCAAATAACCGCACACATTCTTAGGCTCCTCATTTAAAATTTTAATACTATCTTTAGGTGATTTTTATTTTTCGAGAAATTAACTTATAAATATATCTACATTTTATATTAACGTATAAAATCATGACCATATTTTATAAAAGGATTTTTAAAATATGTAAGTAAATGCTAAAAATACTCATAACTTAACAAATTCAAAGCAAAATTGCATTATTTAGAACAATCTTAGCATCACATATAACGTTTGTTGGGTTAGAACGACAGAGCAGAGATAAGACGAATTACTGTAAATATATGCAAAGTTGAATTGCTTTAGTAAAATAAAGTTGCTTACGATGGTTCTTATAGATTA
>DWQW01003473.1:0-22554 GCA_018249695.1 Heliconius erato demophoon
GCTCTAGACTAATGTTATGTAATATTTTAACTGTAGATACATACTGAAATTTATTTATTATATTCTTAATTAAAATTTTAATGTTCATTTTTCATGTTTTATTTCAAGTTCAGTTAAAATAATCTTATTCAGAAAAGTCTTATTTAGAAAATTTCTTTCCTAAGTGTGAAAAAACACTTTAAAAATGTTTAAAAATAAAATAATCTTGTTCAAGGTAATTCAGAGTTGTACAAAATGGCGGACTACAGCTATATAAAATGGCGGCGTTGTTTATGTCAATTGTGGAAGCAAATTTGAATATTCTTATCATTGGAGAATACTTAAAATCAAATGATTGAAATTGACTACTAATATTTTAATATTTTTGCAAATTTAAAAATATCTAAAAAGACATATTTTGCCTGCCTCTATTAGAAACAGTCTTATAATCTGAACGAATTTAACGAAATAATATTGATAATTATACTGTGTAAGAGCATGTTAAATAAAAGGCTATGATTTATTTGAATCGTTTTTTTTTTGTTTAACATTTTGACATTTAAAAAAAATGTAAAACTAATAACGCATGTATTTCACGAAGCCCCGCTTCTCACGAATGTTCATAAATTGAAATTATTTAAGCTTTAATTTTTTTTTTTCAAAACTATATATTTAAAATGTCGAAAATAATTATTCTACCTCATTAGTTAATAGTAAATCTTCATTTTGTTATCAGTCTGAGCTCAATATTATTTTTTATTTTGAACACTGCGTCACCAATGACGTATTAACAACCGAGATAATAGATATTTTTTAGTAAAAAACCCAATATCAAATGTTACTGGGTTTTGAATATAGAAATATACAGTTTTCATTTTTTTAAACCCACTTTAGATAAAAATATATCTATATTGTGTATATGAAAATTTTGTATTTTGATTTCGATAAAAGAAAAATATTTTCTAATTCTAATAAAAAGAAAACATTTAAATTCATTGTAATATTCAGTGCTGCCCACCTAAAAATACATTTTTAAATAATTGTGATTCAATCATTAAAATTGACAAAAATGTACACAGAAAACCATTAAACAAAACTATTTTTTTAACTAGTCTTGGCGCAGATCTCTGGCTCTTGGTCTTCGTTAGACTGATGCGGTTGTGGGTTCAATTCCTACTCCTCAAAATAAAAAAATCAGGCTAGCGCGAGTCGGTCGCGCCCACCGAGGGTTCCGTACAAAAATCGGTCTCGAGCTTTTTTGAAATTCAAGCTTAGCTTAGCCAGATCCTTTTCATTTGGTACTTCACTTAAACTAGTGGCTTTAATATCAAATTTTCCGCCTTTTTAACCACAAATATATAGTTTCAGATTTTTTCCTGAACTAGGTAGTACAGGTAGTACTAGTCGATGCTAGCTGCCAAATTTCATAATTCTAGATCAACCAGAAGTACTCCTTTAATTTTGATTCTCTTTATTGTGTCGAAATAAGCGTCGATCACATCTTTTTTTAAAGTAAATATTAAATTACTATTTCTTCAATTAGTTTGAATTTCTACTCGATATCTCCATGCGTTCCTGAGATAAAGGGTCTTGACAGACAGGGTAAGAGTTCCTTTTTTCTTTAAAATGTACGAAACCCTAATAAATAGTTTGTTTTCAATATTCATATTTTTGATTTGGTTTTAAGAAGTTTTATTTTGTCAAATCAAATAAAAATAAAAGTGAATATAACAGATACTGTATTTGTAAACAAGTACCGAGGGAAGAAAATAAAAATACATCTACAATATATAATATGGCAACGATTAATTTACATACATGATGTCTTTATACAGTTGTTTTACTTATTGAGAGATGTCTAGTTAAGGCTCCGTGTTAAGGCAGAAACACATTTACGTGTCGTAGTCAGAAGCTAATCGGTTTTATACATTTAGTATGGTTAGGGACATATTTGCAAGTCGTTTGGTGTCGCAACGCGTTCTTAATGCCCCCAGAACTCGGCGGAAAGTAGAGAACGGAGTGTTTTAACACTAGGTTCTCTCTGCCTACCCTGCTGTGTGCGGGATACAGGAAGATACGGAAGCTGAGTTATTTAAAGTTTCATTGCTAAGAGAATTTAAAGGTTTTCATCAAAATCACTATTCAAATCAGAAGAAAAATATTATGGTTGTTTGAATGCTGCAAAGGTTCGTTAAATACTGGTCAGAAATAACACCAGACACGACACGTAAATGTGCACACTCACCCACGACAGTAAGCATCACACCACGCCACAACATGTAAATGTGTTTCCGCCTTTATCTTAGCTGTAAGCGACATGAATCGTTAAATTTTTAAATCTAAAACTATACGCTCAGTATTGCCCGCGTAGGAATTATAATATTTTATTTAAAGAATAATTCATATTTTAAATTTATTTGAAAACAAATCGATATTTGATTTAAAAAAATAGTTTATAAAGAACATCGTTTTTAAAGTATTTTTTATTGTTTTCATATATTTATTTATATAGCATGTGAAAAGTTGGAAAATATGACTTGGGAAAAAATAAAAGACGATAGAAGTTTCGTAATAATCTATTTTGTAACAAGAAAATTTACATAATATATGGAAAAGTTTTATTTTCATTCAATCATATATCTTCGCTAGTCGCTCTATGGGAGTGTGAGTTTAGTGGACGCCGGCTCTCTTCGTCTGAACCGTAAATGACTTCCTCGTCTGAATCGTTGATCATGGAAAAAGCGGGGTTGTCTTTTGTTATGGCAGTTTCTGAGAAAAAAAACGTAATTATATTTTTGATGAAGTTAGGAAAAAAAAATTGTTAACCTAAATAATCTACACCTTACTACATTCTTCTCTCTATGAAATATTAAGAGGTAAGAGTATTGGAACACAACTCCACATTATTTAGGGATACCTACATTTTTGAAGGAAATAAAGATAAAATATTTTTTTCATTAGCTCTGAACTCACAACCACTGAATCAGATCAGATTTTTTTCAACTTCCCGCTATATCTCGCACATTGCAGGATAAGCGAGTGAACCTGATACTGATACTCTTTTCTTCAATTCAAGAAGCGTAATTCTGCGTTTTGAGTGGCGGAACTCAACACCGCGTTTTGCCACGTGACAAGAGCGAGAAAATGAAAATGTTAAATATTTCATTTCTCCGACTAGGGATCGTACCCATAAACTGTCGCGTTTACTGCCGCTCGCTTGTGCACCTGCACCACGACTGGCCTTAGTAGTTTATATTTATACATTATCCTTACACTTACATTATCCTTAAGAGTGTAATGTGCGAAATAAACAAGGTGTTATAATACTGTATTTACCACTTTCAACCTTTATACTATAAATAATAATAATGCTTAAATTATCAAATCGTTCATCTTTACAACATTTTTTTTTCGTGGACTTGCAATGAAATTAAGTAATTACAAAACCAATAATATATGTATGTATTAATTTTAAGGTGAGCGCATTTTAAGTTAAAAATAATTATTAGAGTTTCTAAGGATTTTTTCTTTTATTCGAATAATAATGTATTTATTACGAATAATAGTGACTGTCGTGACGCACAAGCGTGTGACTATAAACGCGACGATAGTGGCTTCGATTCTTACTCAGATATATCTGAAATATTTAATATTCATTAATTTCTCTAGTAATGAGGCAAGGTGCGGCGTTGCGCGCCACTTCAGTATTCGACGAAAACGGGGAATGGAGAAGGAACGGACCATGAGAGCCTAGTGTTAAGACATTAGGTTCCCATGCTTCCTCTGCCTACTCTGCTAATATTGTGAACTATATTATTCTTGGATAATAGTGAACTTTTATTATTGTATACTCAAGGCATAGCGTTTTCTAAAACAACACTGCGTTTTTCAATTACATTTTCCTTTAAATAAATTAATAAAAAAGCACAGCGTCGTTGTGGGTCCGATTCCCATTCGAACGAATAAATTATTTTCATTTCTTTGCTCTAGCCTTGAATTCCGCCGCTTAATGTCTAGAAAATTGTACAGTGCAATGGGAACGAGTGTGTTAACGTTAGGTTTTTTTTCTGCCTACCCTACTTACTATATAAGGGATACAGCGTGAAGCAAAGAAAGAAAAAAATAAAAATACGTATGAAAAAGAAAGTAATCTTACCATGTATACCACCACTTCCCGGCGAAAATAGATACGCCAGCACATACATTTTGAAATTGAAAAGGCCGTACAGAGCCATGAAGGGCGCCGACGTGTCGTAGTGCGCGCGCGGCAGCGCCGCCCAGTGGTCCTGCAGCGCGGCGGGGCCCCAGCGCCGCGCCCACAGCAGCAGCAGCACCAGCGTCACCGTCGACACTACTATCGAGAGACACCTTAGCCTTATATCTGGAACATTTGGATTATTCGTTTTTTGTCTGAATGTTTTTTTTTAGTTATAATTATTTTTTAATGGTTTTTGTCTTGTTTAAAGGTGTTCGATAATAAATAGGATTTAAAGCTGAACTTATTCCATAAATATATATTTTTTAGAAAAATAACGTAAGCATTTGAAAAATAATTATTAAAACACCATCAGCATCATTTTCAAACAGCTGCGACAAGATGGCGTTAACATATTCAATATTTAAAATTATTCAATTTTATTTTAAGAAGAATTTACTCAGCTACTCAGGTACTCAAAAAAAAACAAAATAACACTGCTTATAAGTTAAGTACGTCAGTTGCGAACATATGAAAGGTTTTTTTAATGTAAATTATGATTCTTTTTATAAATATACTTACCAAAATATGGCATATTTCTTAAATCACTATACGCTTTTACAATAAGAACTAGCAGGTACAATATGTATATTGTTACAGCGACGAAAAACATTATTTTTACCACCTGGAAAAAAAATGTTTAATTATAATTAATACTTTGCTTACTACTTTTTTTAATATATGCTAGAATCATTTAAATATTAAGATTTCTCAAATTTAAAAACTAAAATACAGGAATGTAATGAAAGAGGGATACAATATAAAAAAGGTAAAAATAAAGTAAATATATAGAAAAAGACAGGAACATTGAATAAGTGACTAATTTAAAGTTCATATGAGTTAACATCAATTAAAATGAATGCTTTAATTTAATTCAATTCATTAATTTAATACATTCATCATTCTCGTGGCATAGCCATAATACGAAATCTTTAAGTAAATGCTTAAAAAAGTATCAAAAAGATTTACAAGCACTCTAAAATAAAATTTGTGTCTAAAAACACGTATATTTTTATAAATTTCTAAATCGCTTGTATAAATATATTTTTTAATAGATTTTTTTTCAAATAACAGCGTATAAAACAATTATAAATAAAATACGCACAAAATAAAGAAATAACTATTACTAAACGACTTCAAAAAACTAAGAAAACATCCTTTTTCCTAAAAAGTATTTTTTTTCCTAACAGTGGAATAACACTTTAAAAATGTAAAAAAAAACTAAGTGATCCGTCTGACCTTTACGCACTACATAAATATGTGGGTATGTCATTGTATGTATTATGTTTGTTTAAACTTTTTAGAAACTACAAGTTAAATCGAGACGATCTTTATTAATTTATATGAGATATATGTATTTAGAGAACTGTCCAAAGTTTATTATAGGTTGGTTCAAATAGATAAGTTGATTTTAAGACATGGATGTCTAACTATCTATGAATTTCTAAAGTAGGTATACAGGGTGGAAGCGTCAGCGTTCCGTTTACTGGTACAGCTTATAGGGCGAAGTATTTGAACCCTAACTAAAGAAATTTATCAAGATACTTCAATGGTTTAGTTTATTTCACGATGTTTATACATACTGTATTTCATGTGACGCAGTTACGCATAGATACCAATAACGTAAACACATACTACTACAAAAATACTACTAAAGGTTGAAGAACTTCGAACTTTGCCGCCAACACCTATGACTCGATTTTGAAAGGAGGCGTATGCAGCGGTTTCCATTGAATGGGTTTATGGGTTCTTGACAAATGACGTTTTATATTACAACATTAATTTTATTATTTATTTTGTTTGAAAAAATCACTTTTTCATTTTTGGGATAAAAAAAATGTATTAGGGTTTTATAGAGTAGATAAAATTGTGGTTTCATTTAAAGTGGTGCTGACAAAAACACTTTGTATAAGTATTTATTCTATATAAGTGACAGCCGACAAAAAAATTACGGAGGAATTTTTAAATTTAAGCGGGCACCTGCTCAATGCATATTTTAAATAACCTCAATTTTAATGACTTACGAAGAATTTCTACAGATATACATATACTCTGAAGATAAAACTGCCTTGGAAACATTACTTTAATTTTTTAATAAGTTACTAAGAATTTCTAAAGATATAAACTTCTAAGAATTAATTGCCTTAGAGGTACAGAGTAAACCAAACAGTTATTATTATAAGTAAAGTGTCGTATTTACATGAAAAAATACTTTATTTATCTATCACACAACAAATGGTATGAAAAATATTGTTATTTATATTTTTAATGGCTTTGGGCGAAAGAATGCTGTTTTTAGTTAAAACCCTAAAAAACCGGTTTCCTCCAAGATAGAATCTGGCAACGCTGGTAGCTACGTAAGGTCGCGTCCGCTCACACCTCTTCCTTGCGAGCCCCCCCACACGATACTAAAGTACATTAGAGCGCGACACTAAGGGTATGCGAGGTCGTCCCTTTATAGTTATACTGGTTACTATTTAAAAAGGAACGCGATACAGTACATTGCCCCCATTTTTTTTAACACCCGGTATTTTTAAATGACAATATTTAATAAATATAATAATTATTGATGTGAGGCTAGTCGTGGCGCAGCGGCACGAGGTGTGACTGTAAAACCGACTGGTTATGGGTTCGATCCCCACTCGAGGAGATGAAATATTTACTTAAATTTATATTTCCATTTTCTTCGCTCTGGTGTAGAGGTTAAACGCGGCGTTGAATTCTGCTACTCAACACGCAATGTCTCCAGAATTCGGCAGAAAGTGGGGAACGGAGTGTCTTAACACTAGGTTCCCTCTGCCTACCCTGCTGTGTGCGGGATACAGCGTGAAGCTGATTATTAATAATATTATTTAATAATGGAAACTGTTCTGAACGCAGTGTTGTGCATCTTACCTCAGCAACACCACCGTTCACAGTATCAAAATGGTTACGATTTAATATGTCATATGTTTCTTTATACTGCTAGTCTAAAACAGAACGAATTTTTCCCCAGTAAGAGCACTGAACAGTGCTCGCAGTGTATATTCGAACATACCCTTTGGGTCATTTACTACTACATACTGTATATGACTAAGTGACGCCAAAAATCGCCGTAGCCGAGCATCTATACTAATATAATAAAAAGGAAGAGTTTGTTTGTTTGCTGTAACGCTAAGATCTCTGGATCTACTGGTCTGATTTACTTTTTTTTTGTTTTGTATGAAAGCTGTCTTCTTCAGAAGTGCTATAGGCTATAGCATTACGGTGTAGGTCTTAGTTAGCCTTAAATAACGAAATAACAATAATAAAGAACGCCATCGAAATGGTTTAGACACGTGCTGCAAAATAGTTAATGAAATGTCAGTACGTTGTATGACAAAAATATAATTTTATTAGTCATAAAGAAAAGGTCCGCGATACTTTTTATATCTTATAAATAAGTGGCAATAAGGCATTTTGTGATAAAAAATAATAGAAAATTGTAAGGTGATATTTCATGGATTTTTTAATTGATGTGTATATTGAAACTTACGAGCGAAAGTTATTTCATCATCAGGAAATTCAATGAAGATAATCTTCGGCTTTTATAGTATGTAATTTGAGCGTATACTTTTAGAGAAAATGCAAAATTATTAGAATTTCGAATTTACGATACAGTATACAGTATGTAGCAGTAATGGGCCGCAAGGCTAGGCTCGAGTCCCGCGGGGGGCGCCCTTGCTGCCTTTCATCCTAACAAGTAGCAACATAGCGCTTGCAATTTCTCAAAATTGTGAAAAATGATTGAATGTACAAATTATATTATTAATCTTATGATAAGCCGCGAATGGGCCCCTAGTATAGAATTTCTAAATTTTTCTGTTGTGTAATATTATATCTTTTTTTACAGTACAGCCTCTTTCGTGTGTTCTCCATACAACGTGACATTAGGGAAGTGATTTTATGCTGAACTGACACGCTCGGGACGAAATAATAAATATTATGTACGTGACTATACATGCGCTACTTTAACTCATACGTCATACACATCTTTTCAAACATCATAAACTGTTTATCAAACTATTATTATATATTTGAAGTCTATTTAATTTTTATAACATTATTTAATATATGAATAGAAAATACTTACAGGGTAATTGGAGTTCATATAATAATTGAACGTCGGATCGTAATACGCGTAGTATTTCTGCCACACGGCCACTATCATGGCGGGGAGCCATATTAGACCAACTACTATTACTTTTATTAAATAGAAAGATATAAAGCCTCTTTCGTTCTGAAAACATAATTACATTAAATTGAGTTACGTCACTCTAGAATTCGGCGGAAAGTGGGCAATGGAAGTTTCTTAATGACAAACAGTGTCTTAACATGTGTACAGTAAGGTTGACAAGTCGTAGCCGCCTTGCAGTTAAGTGGCTGTACAGATTTGATTTTAGAATTTTTCTTACTTTTAATTATTTTCTTTTAAAAATAACTTCAGGGCGGCCACGACTTGTTGACCGTACTGTACGTCATTTAAACCCAATGGGTGTTTTTTACGTATTTAAGGTCATTCGTGGTGCAGAGGCTAAGCGCGATAGGTTGTGAGTTTGATTAATTTAATTTTCCCGTTATGGTAACGGGGGTAAAGAACAGCATTGAGTTCCACCATACAACACCTCCAGAATCCGAATAATGAGAAACGGAAACGTCTTGATGGCAAAGTAGAGTTTAACTCTAGGTTCCCAGGTTCCATCAGCCTACTCTGCTATATGAGTACATAAAAGAAATTATTATTATATTATTTGTATAAATAAAATCGGCTAACCTGTCTCAATCCATGGTAAAGTGCAAGCCAAGATAACAGAACACACGCTAAAAACGTAGTTTGAAATATGGTATCGAGTAATGGCGCGAAACATCCACCCGTTACAAGACGCAGCGGAAATAATGGATCTGTTGATAAAAAATACTAATTGTATTCAGTACATAAATTTGATGTAGAAGAGTAGGCAGAGTGAAAGTAGCGTTGCTTCATTCTATTATTTTTTTTTAATGTTCAAGTCAACATCTTAAAAAAAACAAATATTTATGCGTTTTTGCTGCATTGAAATTAGCCGTGAAATTAAACCATGCGGGATGATCCTTTGGATCCATATATTATTTTATGGAAAGGACCAGAGGAGCAACAAATGCGGTGGAGATAGACGCGTTTTTTGAAGGTACCCAAAACGACTGGTGGACAAAACTGGAGATACTGACGCAGGTAGGTCATTCCACAGTTGCGTGGCACGTAGAAGGATGTTCCTACGAAACCCCACAGTAGTCAAGTGCCCCGTATTCAGACAGTGTGGATGGTATTCAAGTTTATGACGTTACTTGTTGTGACTGTGCGGTTAGAAAATTCAGCGGCTGGAAACAGGTCAAACAGTTCCCCAGAACACGCTCCATGATAAATGCGGTAGAGAACGCACAGCGAGGAGACGTCTCTATGCAAAGCCAAAGTGTCAAGCCTTTCACAGATCATTGGGTCCCCAATGATTCGAATAGCTCTACGTTGTAAGCGATCAAATGGTTCAAGCTGACACTGGGGTGCACCAGCCCAGAGATGAGAACAGTACTCCATATGAGGCCGAACCTGTACCCTATATAGGGCCAGTTGGTGTTTTGGCGTGAAGTACTGACTCGAATTGAAAGGTGATAGTAATAGAACTGTAGTTAGTTCGATATAGGATGACGGATGATAAATAATTCAAATTGCCTAATAATAGAAGATAATTTGTTTTTGTAAATAGTAAATAAACATACCATTATAAAGCAATAGTAGCGGCAATAATATGGACAGCCATTTCTGTTCGATCGCCCAGTCTTGTGTAGAATATTTGCGTAGCGTGTGCGCGAACCAACACTGGAAAAATAATGTTTTGATTCATGATATGCACATGTTAACTTTTTTATTCATGAGCGTAGGAATGGGGGGATGGTTCATGCCTACCCCAAAATTATACTAACAAAAAATCAAAAGTAAAAAATGACATTTAACCCTTAAATATCCGTTCAAATTGAGGATAAGAAAGTTTGGCATTTTTTTAATTAATAATATTTTCTTATTTTAAATTTGAACTCTGTACGAGATCACATCCTGTTTTCATAGATATGCAAAACGCGGCGTTGAGTTCCGCCATTCAAAAGGCAATGTCTCGAGAATTGGGTGTTGTGTGAGGAATAAAATATCTTAACATTAGACTTCTGTTTAGCATGCCATATATAGGATACAGCGCGAAACTAAAAAAAAGTAGAAAAAGTAAAAGTGTATATACTTACAGCGACATTAAAAGTAGTTAGAAGGAAGATGAAACGGAACCACGTTTCCATTTGAGTGAACGCCGGATTATAGGTTTTGAACTGAAAATTAAATAGTTTTTTTTATCTGTAACCATAGAATAAAGACTTTGATGACTGTAGTACAGTTCGATCGATGAGTTGTGTCCGCTCTGAAGTAAGGCTTCTGCGCATTGTACATTCGCCAGGAAAACATTCAAAAGTAAAATAATCTTCTTCCTAATTGAGACCGGTCGTGGCGCAGAGGCCCAAAGTGTGACTGTAAAATCGACTGGTTGTGGGTTTGATCCCCACTCGAGTAAATGAAATATTTACTTAAATTTATATTTCCATTTCTTCGCTCTGGTGTCGAGGCAAAGCGCGGCGTTGAGACCCGCCACTCAGCACGCAATGCCTCGAGAATTCGGCGGAAAGTGGGAAAAACAGTGTGTCTTAACACTAGGTTCCCTCTGCCTACCCTGCTGTGTGCGGGATACAGCGTGAAACTGATTTTAATTTGATTTTAAGATAATCTTCTAAAATCAAACCTGAACAGTCAATTACAGACGACCACGACTCTTCAACCGCACTGTAGTGCCACAGTGCAACAATTTAAAAATATATATATCGTAAACACTTACATAAAAAACAATTTCCCTTATAAAATATCGTTTATGAAACTCTCTGAGACCATAGAATTGTATATTTAACATGTAATGTGTGTATTCTAATGAACCTAAGTGTAAAACCATCACTTCCTCGCAAATCTGCTTTTTGCATTTTAAATGTTGCGTTCTGAAACAAAAGGTATTATTTACTAGCTATAAAACGACAAAACTCGCGCTAGTCGCGTACAGTCGTGTGTATAATAGCCTATATGACTACTCTCTGCGTCAAAGATGAATGCTGTGGAGATGCGATCTCTTCGTAGGATATGCGGAGTCAGCTTAGTTGATCGAATCCGCAATGAAGTGGTACACGGAAAGGCAGGTACTAGCGAGAATGTCACGGTAAGAATCAAGAAGAACGTGCTCAGCTGGTTTGGGCACGACGAACGAATGAGTGATGAAAGAATGGCAAAAAAGATTTATGATGGAAAAGTGAGCGGTAGGGAAGGTAGGGGGAGACCTCGGTTGACCTTCGAAAACACAGTATAAAAGATACTGGAGGAAAGTCACGTAAAAAGCACGAGGATCCCCACTCCGGGCATGTATGAAGAGGTTGATAACAGTGGACGAGGCGAAAGAGGTATGTAGAGACCGTAGCGTTTGGCGCTCCGTTCTCTGTGTCTACCCCGCTAGGGATAAAGCGTGAAGCTAGTTTAGTTTAATTTTTTATATGACACAATACGACGAAATTTCTCCCCTAACAAACAAATTATCTAATTTTTTTTTTAAATTTGAATTATTATTATATATTATTTTGTGTGTATTTCACTCAGGGGAATGATTTCATATCATTTTCTTCTGTTATGGTAAATTATGGCATTGAGTAACCACACATCTTTGAAATTGAGGCATCGTCGGCTGAATGTAGTGTAGAGCCTACCCTGTTATATGCGGGATAAAGCGTGAAGCTATTACAAAAAATATAGTATTATATTTACCTATTAGTAGCTTGAGATTCAGGTACAAGATTGGTCGTACTATGATCACTTAACACACCGTCTATTGATATACTTATTTGGAAGCTCTTATCGAATATTTCCTCTGAAAAATCATGTATTATAAACAAACACCTAGTTTAACTATCAATTGACATAAAATTTAAATAAAAAAGTCGGTAAAATATTTCAGTTACACAGATAGTCTAAATATAATAATAGAAGGCCAGTATTTGAGGCCAGTCGTGGCGCAGCGGCACGAAGTGTGACTGTGGAACCGACTGGTTGTGCCTATTATATATAATATTTTGAATTTGAAAAAACACATGCATATCATCATCAAAAGCACAGCGTTAAGTTCCGTCTCTCTACTCACAATGCCTCGAGAATTCGGCGGATAGTGAGGTACGAAAGTGTCTTAAGGTGAACGTAGTATCTTAACACTACGTCCCCCGGTTCACCCTGCTTACCCTGCTACATGCGGGATACAGCGTGAAGTTAACAATAATAATATAAACCACATACCATCATTATTCTCAGTAAGTATTTCGGCCAGCAACCACAACTGTTGCACGCGAGTGCCGAGCGCCGGACTGTGCAAGTGGAACGGCCCGCGGTATATCACACTTGTATTTGTTAGGAGAGACGTCGCTGTTACCGACGTTGTGGATGTAGGGGACGGACCTGGAAGAAAATGTGTTATTTATTTTGAAGTGATAACTTGTTATGGGAGGGTAAACCGCTGCGTTACGTAACGAGTAACGACGACTTCCCTTTCTCCCTTGCATATGGCAGGAGCAGGCAGACTCCTCCTCTCTCACTCTTACCCACAGCGCTAGCCGTATTTCGGACAGACGCTTCTCTCTCGCTTTGCATGACTCAGTGTTTAGTGCCCCATAGATATATATTTTTGACAGTGAGCACGTTACCTAAATGCCAGTTGTTACATTTGTAGGATCTTTTAGCGCGGCGTTGAGATCCGCCACTCAATACGACATTCAATTAGATGAAAAAAAAAACGCAATATCTTAACAGTAAGTTCCCTTTGCTTAGGCTGGGGCGATATAAATTTAAGCAATAAAGGTCTGTAGAACTGACAACGTTATAGAATTAATAATTTTAAAGATTTTGTTATAGATTTCATGATTTTGTCAAACGTAAGATATATATTTTTGGTAATTAATTTAAAACGAATACAAGGCTGCAATTGGCTAACTTTACCGGCGATATTAAACTATTTAATTTTTAAAGTTTATTTAAAATGTAAAAAAATAATGAACATGGAATAAAAACATCTTTTTATTTATTAATAAAATCTTATCAGAAATAAATTATTTCCCAATAGTACGCAAAAAGTGTTAAGACACTGCCCTCCACCTTGAAGTTTTTTTGTAATAATAAAAAATAAAACTATTAAAAAAATGTATAAGGCTGTCGTCGCTGGCGACTGTAAACACGACGGTTGTAGGTTCGATTCCCAATCAGGGAAATGAAATATTTGATATTTTCATTTTCTGGCTCTGATAACGATGCAAAGCGTGGCGTTTAATTTCGCAACTCAACGTTATAATTACTTATTATCATTATAATAACATAGATTTATGTTTATATAAAAAAATAAATATGAAATTATAAAATGGATACGCAAAATACCTGCTAATCCTATGAAGACACCCAGTCCGAAGCAAGCAAAAAATGCTATAAAAACCATCACAAATTCTCCTTTGTGCATCGAATAAATCCTCATTTGGACAGACCTGGAACATGACATCATTCCACAATAAAAAAAATAAAAAATATTATTAAAAAAATAATAACAGATGAACTATAAAAATAATACCTTTCACAGCGATCGTGGTGATATGCGGGAGCAATATATTTATTAAATTCACTGAACAAATCGCTAAATTGTGATAGTGTATTGCGAATTTTATAATTCCATCCGCCCGAAGGCAAATGGTAAGAGTATCCTACGTTTGCTGTATCCATAATTGCCATTAGTTTGTACTATACAAATATATTATAATATAAACGTTTAAATCCACTCTACATTGGTACAAAATTTTACTACGCCAAAACTCTTCCTGCACTTGTTTACAAGCATTATTGATTTTCGCGGGACTCGCCATTGCGACGCCATGTTGAAGTGACCACGTCACCTAGAAATTAAATTTAACATACTATTTATATTTTGTGATTACAGCATTTCTTACTTAATTTAATGAAATATCATATTTTATTGTTTCTTGGATATTTTCAATTGTTTAAATGTAGTTTTGGTAATATTGAGTCTGTGATTTTATTGATTTTTCATTTAGCGCCAAATATAAATTTTGACACATGGGTAACGTAATAATAACGTGAAAATTATTTGTTTTTCTTCGAATTTTCTCGACATCGGTTTTATAATTAGCAATTTTAATTATTTTAGCTATTAAGTGGCTACGTTGTTTCTGCTTGCATTGACCACAGTGCAGCCCACATGTCCTGTAAAGATTGTTTATAATGAATATTCTTCTACATATCTAGACGCGGCAGCGCGTCAAGCCAAGTTACATATCCCTGTATAGATTTCATTTTTTGTGGACTATTCCATTCAATTATCTTTTGACAATGGCGTCTCATGACAGTCGCGGTGAAGTGATTCAACTGACAAAATGTACATGCTATTTTGTAAAAATGGGACTATTGTACATCCCTGTGAATTTTTTTGGGATACTGGGGCACAAGCGAAATACGGAACAGTCTCGTTCAAAACGGGACGTCTATACTAATATAATATAAATCTAAATATCGGTGAACCCAGGCATTTATTAAATAAGTGCTATGATTAATATAATTAATAAAGGAAAAATAAAGTATAAGAAAAAAGAAAATGATTTATTCAAACAATTTAGTTCACATGATTTTTTTACTTAACATGTGCGATACACTTATATTATACTATTCGAGACGATTTAACTAAAATAGGAACTACAAAACAATATGGCTTACTGTTAAGGATAACAAAACTAAACAACAACAAAATAAATACATATTAAATAATACTATTTGTACATTTTGTTAATTAGTAGTGGTAACCATAGTAAAATTAAACAGTTATAATTAAGCTCATTTAGATTTTTATATGTATATATTAAGTAAAATGATTTAATATAATCATTGCACATATTATATTATTTTTAAAGGCAGTTTTAATTATAATAGGCCCATCTATTCACACACACACAAAAAAAGATTATACTATGGAAAAAAAATATATAAAAGGTAATCAAAAATAGTAATAGTATAGTATATAATGAAAAAAATATATTAATAAAGAAGCTAACTTGTGCAACAAGTAAAAAAATATCAATTTAGACAAGAGAAAAGTCCATGAGTAAATTAAGTGGTAAGAAAATACATTCAAACTTAGCCCTTTATGTATAAGATAGTATAAAATATCGTTATAAAAAACATAAAATTAATATTTAAATCGGATAAATTGCGTATACTTTAATATTTGAAATAATTAAAAAATATTTGAAACACTGTGGTTTCTAAAATTTTTTTTTCGTATAAAAAAAGTAAGCCTAAATGTAAGTAATTATAAAAACCAAAAATCTTATTAAGAAAATAACTATATATCTTTTTGATATAGATAGTTTACTTAAAATTTATAGTAAATGTGTATTTTTCACGTAATCTACATATATTTATTAAAAAAAGTACATATACAATAAAAACCAAGTAACAAACATGTGTAAATTTGTAGTACTGTAACATCTAATACATTTACATCCTATATACATATATATTTTAATTATATTATTTTAATAAAAATTGTACTAGTATTGCCATTATCATAACAAGTTAATCAAAATGCAAAATAAGAGAGCACCCATTAAAAATCATTTTTTTTGTAATAATTTGTTTTTTTTTAATTATAAATAATGTTTGTTTTGTTTCTTTAAACAGTATTTATTATATTCAGGACAGTTGTGGAACAGGAGCTTAAGGTCGTGATAAATTGTAGGTATTTTTTTTTCTATTGGAAGTTAAATATTTAATATTTTCATTTCCTCTGTCTGGTAACGAGGTAAATTGCGGCATTGGTTTCCGTCGCTTATCGGAATGGCCCTACAATACTGCGGAAAGTTGGGAACGGAAATGTATAACGGGAACGGAGTCTTAACACTAGGTTCCCAGGTGCCTTCTTCATACCGTGCTATGTCCACATACCTCCTTCATATCGTGCTATGTGGACATAGCTAAAAACTAAAAAGAATGTATATAATTTACTTAATATTATGCGAAATGCGCTTAATAATTTCCATTAAGCCGTATTTAATAAGTACTATAAAACTTGAACACTATAGTTTGTTTTTAAAAAAAAATCTTTAAAGTATATTTTTACAAACATTGATTTTAAATTAAATTAAAAAAAATATCAAAATACTTATAATATTATGCATTTTCTGTTTGTTTTTATGATAATGTTGTTGTCATATGTGTTTGTGACATCATTATTATAAAAAATATATATATTTCATTTTTTTACCACAATACGAAATATAAAGACTTCAAAAAACTTTAAGTACCTAATAAATGTAAATTTTAAGACTGCCTACGTAAATCAAAGTAAAATACTTTTCTACATTAAAATAATTGTCCAAATATATATATATTTATCAAAAAATCCTTTTCAGTTACCATAAAAAAAAGGTACTTATTTTTTTAAATCAATAATAAGATAACATTTTTCTAAGGACTAGATGTAGAGTTAGACGTTATATTAATAGTTATATTTTCCGTAAGCATTGGTACTTCTGTAGTTACTGTTTGATTATTCTTACCTGTAAACAAATATATAACATTAATATAGAGTACACGAGTACGAGGGCGGCCACGACTCGTCGACCGAACTGTAATTATAATAACCCATGAACAAAATTTCGTTGATTTCGTTGAGTTGTATATAAGCACTGATCACAAGATCGTATGACGTCACAACATAGCGGCAGCAATTTCGAATTCGGATTAAATACAAGAGACAAAAAAAGATTGAAAACTATTAATATCAATTTTAATTATGTTATTTTATGAAGTAAAACTGATTTTTTCTGATTGCTTATTAACAAGGTTGCCTTATTTGTACATTTTTATTGTTTTCTCATCTATTAACTATATGTGTAATAAAATTGAACCAATCGTGGCGCAGAGGCACAAAGTGTAACTGTAAAATCGATTAGTTGTGGGTTCGATCCCCACTCGAAAAAGTGAAATATTTATTTACATTTATATTTTCATTTTTTCGCCACTCAACACGCAATGTCTCCAGAACTCGGCGGAAAGTGGGGAACGGAGAATCTTAACACTAGGTTCCCTCTGCCTACCCTGCTGTGTGCGGGATACAGCGTGTAATAAAATAAATGACATATTATCATAAAATTAAAGAATACTGACCAGTAACATATTGTTTAAACCACTCATTGATTCCTTGAGAATGTTCCTTTATCCAATTAATCCTCAGTACAGCAGTGTCGACTATTTTCTGTAGCGTTTGCGACATCGGCATTAATTTTTCTTTGTGTTGTAAAGCAAAGTGTTTTAACTGTGAACAGAGAAAAATATTAGTATAGAATTAATTTATTTTGATATGCATATTACATATACAGGATGGAAGAGGCAGCGCTCCTTTTACGGAAACAGCATATAGGGGAAAATATTTCAAACCCATACCTAAAGAAATTAGTAAAGATACCTTAACAGTTTAGAAGTAGGATTTTTTTTTCATTTCATGATGTTTATCCACACCTGTATTTCGTGTGACGCAGTTACGCGAAGATGCGAATAACGTAAACACATACTACTACAAAAATACTACTAAAGGTTAAACAACTTTGAACTTTGCCGCCAATACCTAAGACTCGATTTCGAAATGAGGCGTATGCGGCGGTTTCCCTTTGATAGGTTTATGTGTGCGTGCGTCATTATTGACAAATGGCGATTTATTTTAAAACTTAAAATTGTTATTTATATTGTTTGAAGAAAATCACTTTTTCATTTTTGGGGAAAATATATTTATATTATTGGCTTTTATAGAGTAGATAAAACTATGGTTTCATTTAAAGTGGTGCTCACACTTTCACCCTGTATATATGTAACATCATATACGTATATCAAAATAACTTTATATTTTACATACAACAACAACATACAACAGTACAATGTTTATATTTTATTTTTGGTAGAATAATAATATTACATCAAATATCTATTGAATCAATATTCATTATATTTAAAACAAAGTATTTATTTAAAGAATTAATTACGATAATATTATAAATTACTTTATTATTAAGTATTCTTTATAAATTAAATTGTTATATTTTGGGGTTCCGGCGTACAGTCTTACCGTAAAAACGACAGTTGTGGGTTCAATTTCCACTCGAGGCGAATTATTTTTAGCGAAAAGTGCGACGCTTAGTTCCACCACACAACACAATAAAATAAATAAAAACCTTACCTTATCCAATTCGTGATTATTCTTTATAAAACCAAATGCACCATTCAGCACCGACTGGAACATAAAGGAATCCATATCGTTGAACTTATCGTACACTCTGTCGAAGTTGTCTATGAGGAAGTCTTGCGCTATCTTAGTGCCGATCGGAGGTTCCACGTTCCAAGACGAACTTGCGTATTGATTTGGCAAGTCCGTTATACTTTTTTCTAATAATCTGCAATTAGAATTTGGCACATATTAGTTTTGCAAGTTTTATTATTTATTATTTTCTTACAAAAAATAAGTTGCGTAACAAAGGAAATAACATTTAAAAGAAAATAAAAGTACTAAACATTCTGATAAAATGAAGGAAAATTTATTATAGGTATAATCATAAAAAAAAAACAGCTTCATGCTATATAGCGTAATGCTGATTTTTTTCCCCTTTAGGGTAGGCAGAGGGAACCCAACGTTAAGACACTCCGTCTCCCACTTTCCGCCGAATTCTGGAGGCCTTCCGTGTTGAGTGGCGGAACTCAATTCCGCGCTTTGCCTAAATGTAAATTTAAATAAATGTTTCATTTCCTCGAGTGAAGATCAAACCCACAACCAGTCGTGTTTACAATCGCACAATTTTTTTGTATTATCGAAGAACAGAAACTAAAATTGTTTTTTACTCACTTTTAAACATTTATTGACTATTTCATTTAATCAACCGACTAGTGACTTATTTAAACATTATTTTTTATTTTATGGACTTTATATAAATTTGTTTTTGAAAATAAGAATATGAGGATAATATTGTAATAATTGAATTACCGTTTATAAATTAAAACATGAACGTAGCACGATCGTAGGTTTTTTTGGTTAACCTAATTCTAGTATCAGAACTTCTATATGAAGGAATTTGTCCTTATATAGTATACGGGTTTTACACAGTACAAACATTTCAATTTATAATTATTATTAACATATACTTACAAAACTATTAAAGATTCATCTTTTACACTCGGTAAGAGGCTTATATATAAACTCTTCATGTTAGGATCAGTTGAGTTATTGAACAGATCTAAGAAGAAATCGAATTCCTTCCTACCGCCATATTTCAACGCCATATTGTATACCAACGAGCGTAGGTATGTTGGTATACTGTAAATAAAATTTAAAAATAATATTATTTTTTTAAGATTTAACATTTTGTAGGGTATTTTTATATTTTTGTTAGGCAATTTAGGAGATTAGTGAAAAATTACATCATTAAATCAATTATTAAGAATTCTGGAGGCTTTGGCAGTCGGTTTTACAGTCACACTTTGAGCCCCTGCGCCACGACTGGCCTCACATCATTAGCTGTTATAATAAGAAAAAAACAATATATACTAATGTAATACTTATAACAATAAATTTAGTACTCACGGATTATCATCTAAATTGCTTTTACTAGTCCACTTGTCGAACTCATCTCTTGCCCATTTCAAGCATCTAGGTGTTTCTACCAAACACTCCCACATCACTAAATTTTCCACTAGAAACGATTCGTTATCATCCTTGGGTTGTGTTAGACCGTAGTTCACTTTCTCTAATTGTTTTTCTAGTATTATTTTCATGTAGTCCTGTAAATATTCAAAATGGAATTTTGTATATTTTTTATATATTTGCTTTAAATTAATATTAATTCTGAGGCCGGACGTGACGCAGTGGCACAAGGTGTGACTGTAAAACCGACTGGTTGTGGGTTCAATATCCACTCGAGGAGATAAAATATTCACATAAATTTATATTTCCATTTCTTCGCTCTGGTGTCGAGATAAAGAGCGGCGTTGAGTTCTGCCACTTAACACGCAATGCCTCCAGAATTCGGCAGAAAGTGGGGAACGGAGTGTCCTTCACTAGGTTCCCTCTGCCTACTCTGCTGTGTGCGGGATACAGCATGAAGCTGATTTATTTTATTTTTTAGATATAGCGAGTAAAGTTTAAAAATATTTATTGTTAATAGGAAAACTAGAGAATCCCACATCATTAGGTTTTTCACTAGGGAAACTGAGTCGTTACCGTCCTTAGGTTGTGTTAAACCTTAGTTTATTTTTTCTTGTATTATTATTTCCATGAAGTCATATAAATTTTATTTCATCAAGGCAAATGTAGATTGTGTTATTTTAGCTTCACACTGTATCCCGCACACAGCAGGGTTGGAGAGGAAACCTAACATTAAGACACTCCTTTGTTACCAGAAACTTTCCGTTTTCCACTTTCGGCCGAATTATGGAGGCGTTGCGTCTTCAATAGCGAATCCCAACGCGTTGTAACATTTTATTTAGTTTACACTTATAAAGATAGAATTATAATCTTATAAATGAAATATTTTATACAATTTTAAATTATTATTTATTTAATTGCTAAAGAGGTAATGGAAAACAGTGCATATTCTTAATGACATGATTTACACACTAAACTACCTTTAAAATAAATAAAAAAGAATTTACTAACTTGAAAATAAATATACCCAGAGGTAGCTCGTAAATTCTGATGCAAGAACGCCATGTTGTTCAATAGTAAATCCCAAACCATCTTGGAATTTTCGCCATTTATGACACACGAAGTTAAACCTAAAGAATTATAGTATAATTTATTAAAAACTTGCTTGAATACTTTATTTCTAAGTAAGAAGGCAGAAGGAACCTAGTGTATGACACTCCGTTTCCATTGAGATACTGCCGTTCCCTACTTCCGAAATCTGGACGTATTGCGTGCTGAGTGGTGGAACTCAACGCCGCAATGAGAAGTATCAATTGAGTATATCATATCAATATTATGGGACTATCACTATAATATAAAGGAAGTAATGAAGAAATATAATATAATAATAAGGTTACTTTTTATACCGGAATTCTTGCGAGATCGGTATTTACGCGCTTAAAACAGTGCCGTGCAAAAAAAGTGCCGTGAGTACATACTGTCTCGATAGATATGAAATAACCAAACATTTTATAAACGTACTAGCGGACCCGGACGCGGCTTCGTCTGCTTGAACTATACGAATGCTTATTAGATATATTTATGAAATTGTTTTTGAAAATATCTAACTAATTTAAATGAAAAAAAATATAAGTAAACGTAATCATATTAAAATATTAATAAAAAAACTAAACAAAACCAGCTACTTTATTAATATCATCATAGTAAAATAAATATTTAAAAGAATTAAAATTAAATGTGCTATGTTTTAGCAAGTGCATGTGGTTATTTACATAATACTCAAATACAATAAAAAAAATATTATATTTTTTGTCTCTGTCTGTCTTTCTATTTTCCCGAGCTAATGTCCAGAATTACTGAACTGATTTTTATTGGACTTTCAGTGATCGATTTTACTGATTTACCCGGGAAAAATCTTTTTACACGTTTTCCTTGCGCGCGTACTTAAATACTATATGAAATAACTAAAGTCCTTTCTACATTAAATATGATAAGTTTTGCGAACAATATCAAATAAAATCCCAAAAAACTAAAACTATAATTTATTAAGTGTATAATTACGGTATAGATAACCACCCAACCGAGATGAAATAACCAACAATTCTGTCCTTAAATAATAAATACTTAAATAATATTATGCCGCTGCCGCACAGGGCCGCAACTTACACCACACCAGGAAATTTATGAAAATCTAACTAATCTACTACTCGAATAAGCGAAGAACCAAAGAAAAGTATAAATTAATTATAATTACATAAAAATTAACAGTAGTTAGAAAATGTATGAAAATTTACAAAACTGTCAAAGTCATCTGCCCTTTCGCGCCGGTCATACTATGCCGGTCGTAGGCTAGGTCATTTCGAATCAGTGACATCTCCTTAATTATTTATTAGAATGTTATACAGTGAACTATAATTTCAATCTAGATGAAATGCTAAAAGTGACTATTATATTCATTTTCATAAGGAT